>OMNW01009958.1:28332-68786 GCA_900303245.1 Selene dorsalis | reverse complement strand
GAGGGGGAAAAAGGTGAGAACAGAAAAAAAAAAAAAAAAAAAAAAAAAAAGAAATCTTGAAAGGCATTCTGTCCTGCAGAGGCAATGAAAATAAAGCAGAAAAACTGAACCAGGGAAGTTGCAGTGATATACACAGTGTATTTTCTTCTCATATACAGTAGAATTCACCATATTTAGAGCTATACATGTAATATCAAACAGAAATGTATCCACCTGCCAAGCAGCAGTCATTGTTTATTTCACCCAGGACTCAGTTCAAATAAAAAAATGTGTAATTTTACTGCGGCGCAAATTGCATGACCAAGTTGTTGCATGTGACAGTTCCCTTGTAAAGTATATTTATTCCCCTCAGCACCTGTTTGGTGCTTATATTACACATTTTACTGTATGTTGAGATGAAGAATAAGTGCTCTCAAGAGAAACAAAGTACTGGTTATTGCATCATTCAGCGTCTTCCAACGAAAAAAAAAACAAAACAAACATCTGACATGATCAAGTACAGGAAAACACTGCGGCTTGGCTTTTAGAGAATTCAACCCAAAGAGCAGTATACACCCATCGGACTGTTTATTTGCCTCTTGCACTTCCTAGACAACAACATCAACAACAGCACGGTCTGTAATCTCCCTTCTGTTGAGCAAATGTAAGTGAACAGGAACTGCAGCGAAATTCAATGGAATGGGAAGAAATGATTCGATGGGTCAAAATTGATACCAGCCGGATTCACAGCCATTAAAAAGCTCTTGAAGCTTTGCACTGCAGATGCAAAGCGTCTGTGCCAGGGCTTCTAGACACAACATTATCAAAAATTTGGTGGTCATGTCCAAATGAGCAAGTGTTGTTGTGATTTTCAGACTACAAGATGGTTTGCAGTCAAGACCTTGACACGAGTCTACCAAGGGAAAATGCTCTCCAGGCTGTGTGAGGAGAGAAGTTATATTAAACGTCTCTATTTATTTGAGCCTATTGCTTAAAGCGCCAACTGGTTTTAACCTCACAGGGTCAATTATTCCTCCTCATTCTGTTGGTTTAAGGGCCACTACAATTGCCAATAAAAAAAATTCAACAGGGACCCAATTCTGAGCTCTGTTTTCCTGAACAATAACACTACATAAGCTCTTTTTTTGGCTTGGAGCACTGTTGTTATTTGTAAAACTTTTCCTTGCTTAAATGTGTGTTCACTAGGAAGAGGCTATCCTAATTGTGGAGCTATTACCTTAATGTGAAATGCTCTTTTTTCTTGTCTTTTTATTTATTTATTTATTTTGTTTTCTAGAGCCTATTTGGATGTGAAAGAGCTGAAAGAGATTCTGCACTTGGATGGCTCAACTCACCTGAATGTCTTCTTTGCCAATTCTTCTGATGAAGATCTGGCAGGGGTTGCCACTTGGCCATGGGACAAAGAGGCCCTCACACACTTGGGTAGAAGACAAACAAAAGCACATACGTACATGCATGCATGCTTGCAGACACACTCACGTGCACATCCTTAGGCACATGCACACATCCTTTTGTTGCCAGCCCAGATTGTTGATTCTGAGTAATTACTGTTCAAGCCCCAAGCAGTTTCTGTCTTCATCACAGCTCTAACAGGGAAGAAGGTGATAATGAAGCTGAGGAGGCCCATGAATAATGCATTGTCTGAATCTTACTCCAGGTCCACAATTACTTTATGCTATAGTGTGAGAAGGCATTTGTGTTGTGTGAGCACTAACTTCTATGTATTTTCTCAGGTGGAATTGTGCTGAATCCTTCCTTCTACGGTACATTTGGTCACACTGACACAATGGTCCACGAGATCGGTCACAGTCTTGGGCTTTACCATGTGTTCCGAGGTATATCTGAGATCGAATCCTGCAATGATGCGTGTCTGGAGACCGAGCCGTCGATGGAGACTGGAGATCTGTGTGCAGACACCAACCCCACCCCAAAATACAAAGGCTGCCAGGATCCCGAGCCGGGCAACGAGACCTGCGGCTGTCGGCATTTCACACACACACCGTTCAATAACTATATGAGTTATGCAGGTGAGATGGAGCCTCCACATGTGTTTTGCCGCTCACCTGGGCAAATTGTTACAGTTCAACCTCTCACATGCAAAAAAAACTGACATACAAAGATCACTGTGGAGGAATTTGTTGGGTCTGTGTGCATACTGAGACAAGTGTGGAATTTAGCAGGGACCTTTCATGTGGAAAACACAGCGGGTGGCACATCCTTTCATGTTACTCCTTTGGTGCAAAAGTTTAACTTTCTGGTTGTCAGAGTTAAATGAAAAAGAGAGATATGGCTTAATAGGTGATTTATTATATTAATATGATTGGATTTAATCGCTGCTTTCCATTCCTGTCACGGATCAAACCAAATTCCAATCTTCGCTCCCCTCCTCACACTGACCAGCTACGTCTTTCACCTGCAGAGGATGCCTGTACAGACTCCTTCACACTCAACCAGGTGGCTAGAATGCACTGCTACCTGGATCTCATCTACCAGACCTGGCAACCCAAATCTAAACCTCCTCCAGTGCCAATGGCGCCACAAGTGGTCGAGCAGCATCATAATTCCATCACCCTGGAGTGGTTTCCACCCATTTCTGGACACTTTTACGACAGGTGAAATGAGCTAGATGGGATGCCAAACATATGCCGGTGTGCATGATGAATGGTGCTGATTTAACATTAAGTGATTTGTTTACAGACAGAGTGGAACTTACACTCAGCTCATTTATCCCGTAATTGCAATAACTTTTATTGCTGTGTCTTTACATACTGTATAAGTGATGTGTACTTGGCCTGTATCTAAGTTGGTTGCTGTGCTTGTGTGTTGGTTTCCTAGAGAAGTGGGATCAGTGTGTGATAAATGCACTGAGGGGAGAGTTCTACTACAGTACGCCTCCAACTCTTCTTCACCACGACCGTGTGCCCCTTCTGGACACTGGTCCCCACGAGAAGCTGAAGGTACAGTGCAATACTAATATAATAATATAATATACTTACAGGGTGTTTGGTGTTAGGGCATTGGACAGGGTCAGTGAAAGGTGGTAGATAGTTTGCAAATTGGACAGCTCCTTGGAGTGGTTCAAGTGCACCCTCACTGATGCCTATGATAATAACACTATAAATATTGTCTCCTCCTGGATTCTACACTGTGCACTGAACACCAGTCTTTAGTCAGCTCCCCGACAAAAAGCTGTCTCTACTAAAAGTAAATTCAAAAGAACAGTTAAGCCACATCCACCTCTCATCTACTGTTTACCATATGATAACATGGTTTGCGGTTTGTCTTTTTGTTGATTTTCTGAGTCAACACTCAACATACAAAGATTTTCGGTCACTGACTCAACCCCAAAACATGCAAATGACTCACTGCATTCATGACACTTGGGCCGTGGGACAACATGGAGGGATCAAGGAGGTCGCTTCCCAGTGGGATGGTGTTGTATGGTACCACAATTCCCATATGAGGGCTCAGGTCCAAAACCAAGGTTAAAGGTCATGTCTTAGCTGTAATTCCCCATTTTTTCCAAAATTTCACTTTAGGGGGATTTGAGTGCTTGAGTGAATGCTGAAATTAGCAAGATTGTAGGAAAAAAAGCAGTTTTCTCTCTTTTTTTCTATTCTTGTCCCATGACTGAATCCATATTAGAACATTAGAACTATACAAGGACAGGCATTAGGGATGAGGTATTTAAGCTATAAAAATAGTTGATGTCCCAACTCTGCACCTCTGATCACTCTGTGGTTCTGGCAATGGCAGCCTCAAGCATATTCTGGATATTATGCATGTGACTGTGTGCGTGCTTTTGTTTCCCCATATAATACCCATGTGATACACTTTCTTATAACCTCCTGCCTCTGTGAAGTTCCCTACATCTACACATCAAACTACATGAATTTGTCATATTTATCTTTGATAAATCTTCTACACACACCCTCACCCTTACCCCCATAACATTAAAGAGCAGGATAAAACTAACACCCTGTACAATGCAATGTAGGCAAGGTATCAGGACTAAGATATCAATACCTTATTATTCTGCTTAAACCTCTGGAAATAACCAAACAGGTGGATAAGATGATCAATATGGTGTCTTCGGGTATACAAAATGTAAGATTGTTAAAAATTAATGGTAAAAAAAAACAAAACATAACAAAACAAAGCATAGATTTTATTTACTAACAATACGGCTGGGCATAATTGGTCTTCAGTATCCATATATAAAGATGTGGTACCTCTATATCACTGTGAAGTCGTGTAGCTTGTCCAACCAAAGTCTATTATATACCCATTAGCTCATCTTTAAATCTAAAAAGCTGACAAGATTTTCACTGTTTTGGCCCTTACAGCCTAGAACTATCTCCTCCATATATCAAATCAGCTAAATGTCAGCTACTTCAGCCACCATCACATAAGAATCTATTTATCATTCAACATCATTAATAATAATAATGATGATGAAATAATATTGAGCCAAACTGTTGAATTTATGTTGATATTGCTGTTTGTGTTGCTTTTCTGAATGTCTGCAGGTGTGTGTGTGTGTGTGCATGTGTGTGGACGCTCTATAGATTCCAAAGTCACTCAACCTTGCCCTCACACTTGCTATAGTGTGTGTACCAAAGGCAAGTCTGGGCTTGTCTAACATGCTGTGTGTGTAAACTGTACTCTATTTTCCCTCTTGGAAGGGGTCCCTGTTTGTGGCAGCTCCCCATTCCCTGTTACCTCTGCTTGAGCCAGCTTCTCACTGGATACCACAGCTGCCGTTCCCTGCTGTGATGGTGCATATGTGTCCAGCAGTTACTCATTTCCAACAGACAGTTTGGCAAACTACTGACTCAGAGATATTGCAAACTAAAGTATTGCCATATTATGTATTGGGAAGGTAAGCATATATTAGCATGACTGTGTATTGGTGTCTACAGCATCCATGCATGTACATGGCACCTGTCATTGAAGGACTTGCGGGCTGTGTCCTCACACCACTTGACTGGGAAACACTCATGTGGTAAGAGAGAGCCAGAGTACCTCTCATAAATCTTTACTACTCTTTGCCCCGGAGAAATATGGCAGGAGAAAAAAAAAGTAAGAATGAAAAAAAAAAAGAGGCAAAAACACACATGGATATGGATTGAGGGAATGGGTAAGAAGGTGGGGTGGGGTGGAAACCACCCAAGATAGTTAAGAGTGCTGCATGTGGTTAGTGACATTCACAAGGGAGGATCCTGAGTTGATTGAAAACAGCAGTGTGCGTGAATGGAAGTGAAAGGTTCAGGATGTGTATGTTCGCTATCAGATGTGTGTGTATATGTGTGTGTAGCTCTACTTGAACACACATTCTTCTTATTTTGTAAGTGCACCTCTATATGCACGTATAAAATAATGCTCTTTTGCAGTGCACTGTAAATAAAAGAGGGCTCAGTAAAGTCCGTGCTCCAGGTCACCACTCCAGACAAGGAAAACTTGGCAGTATAAACAAGAAAACAAACAAACAAATAAAAAAAAGTATACATACCTAGACAGTGATTGAGTCAGTGACCCAATGACATGCTTGCTTTTGATTTCTTGATTTTATTTGCGACAGAAAAAAAAAAAGAAAAAGTAATGAGGTAGGAAGTTCTCCTCTACATTAATGGGATCCCTGTGTTTGATTTATCACACATTGTGTTCCATTGTTATATCACGTAATTGGCAAATGGGAGAACAAGTGATCAAAGAAAGAGAGTTTTGTCCACTTTCCTGCCAAGTTCATGCAAAGTACACCGGCCATGTTCGACAAAATGATCTAATGTCTGATGTAGCTCAGTGAATATTTATTCAATTATAGAATTTACACCCTTAACGAACAGTGCCGTCATATAATGAAGAGAAAAAGGCACATAACAGTTTGACTTTTGTTTGGTTGCAAAGTTGCAAGTGAAATACAGTTGACAGTTGGTTCTTAATTGTTGCAGTTTCCTGGTGAACTTGCTCTTAAAAGCAAAAGGTTAGGTAGGTTTTATTTAAATAAACATCTGTCTTGAAAATTTTCTTCCCGGAGTTTGCTGTCATCCACCACCGGTCATTCATTACCTTCCTCCTCAATGATTTTCCTTGGCTCCCTTCATCAGTTCATTATGGTATGTTAGCTCCTTCAGTCAAAACAATCTGTAGGGATGTGTACCCAAAAGTAGCACCTGTGTCATCTGTTCCACATGCGCAAAAAAACCAACAAACAAAAGAAAAAAAAAACATACACATAAGAGCTGCCAGCGTCTATGACAGATTAACCTCTGCAATACCCTGTCATGTGACATTGATTCCCAGGCTGTAGAGCATCTGTTGCCTTCATAAAGTGTGTCTGTGGAGTGTCTCTCTGTTTGTGTGTGTCAGGGTGAAAGGGTTGGAGGGGGTTGATGTCTGCCTTCTGAGTGAGGAAGTGTGTAACAGTGTGTGACAGTGAGTCATCGATAGTGAGAGCCAGAGCCAGACACTTCTTAGAAAGCATAAAGTGTGCATGCCCGGACATATCCCTGTCTGTTTATTCATTCGCCTCTCTGGTCTTTTTGTGGATCAGTATGATTCTCCAGAGCGGACGGATTAGGCCTGGATAAGGGCCGGCATCAGCATGGAGTTACATTTTGGCAAATAGTAAACATTGATTTCCATAAGTTGTGTCAAACATTGATCATTGTACCTTCAGACCTGCACAACATCAGTGTTTATTTCTGTACCTGTGCATGAACTAGATTAAATATCATTGGCCAACACAGTTGCTGATAATGGAATTCCAATAATAGTAATTCCTGAGTTAGTGCTGGATATTAATGTTAGAAAAATAAAACTCCTTCACCTCATTTATTTAAATTACACAGCAACAAATACAAAATGAGGGAGATATACATCTTTTACCATATCTCAAGCTACCAGAAACAGCAGTTTCCGCACTTTAGGTGACCCAGTGCATACAGCCATTACCATGCATTCATTCAAGTTCCCATTGAGAGCACAGACAGAATCATAGCTCATGTTGAACCCAGCACAATCACACTGCTTGGGGGTCCTACCGTGAAGTGTTTAGAAGACCAAGACCCTTCAGTTAGATGTAGTTCATATCCTTGCACAGAGTATCTTGCTTACTTGTTGCAGGTAGCTGATGATAACAGATGAATCATAGTGGTGTTAATGCTGAATCTCAAACCCTTTACTTGGATGGACTGCATTGCCGACCACAGATATATCATTGCATGTTTCAAATAAGTTTACATTGCCTTAGGTTACACAGTGGATGGCACCCTTAGTCTGTCTCCTCTTAAATCTCCAACCGCATTAGCAACAGCGCCAGAGCAGGAGTAGGGCCCATCATAACAGCTGACATTACAAAATATTTTCAGTGGCTACAGCTGCTTTCTTTGCAAACTCAATGAAAATGTACCCATAAAGCCAGGACGACACAAAGCCAAGCTCTTGGAGTATCTTAGTTCATTCTCTCTCTTTCTCCTTCCCTCTCTTTTTCTTTACCCTTTTTTTTTCTCTTTTTCTTTAATTCACCTCCACTCTGGCCACACACACACTTACAGTACAATAATAAATGTGTTGAGATAATGTGGCTTGGAAACCATATTCAGTCCTCACTTGATTAAACACTGGAATTTTGCATGGTGCCCAGAAATGAGGTTAGCAAATGGCTTCGTTGGTTGCCAGCTTGGAAATGCACAAAAGGAAATCGAGGGAGAACATAGTGTCTGCCGCTTGCTGGCTTCTAAAAGTGCTTGATGAATGTTAGTGTACGTCACTTGGGATAATGCGAGTTAGCTGTGTGTGGACTCCAAATATGGCTGGAGTGCGACTGTTAGAGGTTGTAATGACTGCGCTGAAGTGCGAACCCTGCACAGGGCCCCTCTCAGATGGTACACACCTCAGCTCTGCCTTTCCTCTGCAGATGGACTCACAATGAACTCTCAGTTTCACCTCTACCTTGATGCTGCAAGCAGAGTATATACACCAAAAAGATTACTGATGCAAATTCTTTCTGTCAGTGCTCATAAAAAGGCTTTAAACTTCAGTATAACTCACCTGTGCAGAGAACTTTTCTGCATCATTATACGTATTTATGTAATAAAACAATCATTCATAATGTGTGTGTAGGGAATGGGCCAGCTGGCTTTGGCTCATTGTGTCTGATGAATATTTAGTGTTATGTTGTTGTAGTGGAGTCTCTTTGTTGTTTAAAAATTCTGTGTGTGACACTGTGTTTCCTTTTTTCTAATTTTATCCCCACAGGGCCCCCAGATGTGGAGCAGGCCTGTGAGCCAAGTGTCCGCACCTGGAGCCCCAACGCAGGAATCGAGCAAGGTGTTGTGGGCCTGTCCGAGTGCCCCCTCCAGGGCTGCATGCTTCAGCTGGAGTTTGCCTACCCGCTGGTGCCGGACTCTCTTACCGTTTGGGTCACCTTCTTCAGCCCCGAGGAGACGGCGCTGCCAGCCATCCACAACATCGTGCTCCTGACTGTCAGTGGGAACAACGTTCCACTGGGCCCCAGTCACGTCTTTTGTGACACCCCACTGACTCTGAAGCTGGACACCAAAGAAGAAGTGTATGGGGTACAGTTTTTCACTATGGAGCAGCACCTTGAGATCGATGCCACCCTCTTGGCATCCAAAGCAGACTGTATACTCTGTACACACTGCCAACCACTACGCTACCGCCTGTTGCGCCAGCCGCCCTTCACCCATGCACCACATAGTCTGATGCTGAACGAACCTACCCGCCGATACACAGACAGGTGAGTGATCTGGTAGGTGAATGTGAGTAGGCAGCATGCGTAAAACTCAGGATATTCTCCCTGACATGCCTGAGTTTCGAAATAACTAACTTCAGCCAGAAGTTTGGTCTTTGTCAAGGTTTAAAAAAGACCAACATATCCTCTTAGTGGAGAAAGGAAGCCATACAATACATCAGACATGCTTTGGCTGGAAACAATTGTTTTTACCCAAAGTATTTTCTTTTAGAAGTTGAGAATTGCTGAGTGGTTACCATTTAGCTTCCTGCTTTAGTATGATGTAATTATGGGTTTTTAGACACGCCAGTAAGAAGGTGTTTATTTATCTGTGGAGACCATCCACAAAAATATGTTTTTGTAATTCCAGATATCCTTTACAATGCCCCCAGGAGCGTTAGCAAGCCACCACTGCTTCTGCTGTTTCAAATCTGCTTCCCACCATTTGTTTCCTAAGTCACAGGTCAATCGCTGCCCACATTTGTTTTTTCCCATGTTCCATGAAGCAAGGGCAAACAGATGGCTTGTTGAAGGTATTATCTGCACACTGCGGTGAGAGTTTAGTGCTTTGCTTTTCATGGAATGTGCTGACTCGATAAAGATTGTGCTATACATGGCACCGCTGCGTGTTATGCCATCTCACTATCGTGCTGTCAGCGTGGTTCACATGAGAAGGAAAGTGCTTGATAAGAGGCAAAAGGGTGAGTATGCATGTTATGCAAGATGGAGTGTTGATACCTAAGTTCCAGAAAGTGTCTTTACACAACTGTCTTGGTTGAATGGCGGTGTCTGTGGAAAGCTGTCTGCAGTGGGGATGCATTTATTTGGGGGTTTTGGCACACTTCAGTGATTACTGATGTACTGTAGGTAGTTTTACTGCTGTGGTATATTTCACTAGCTGTGGTTGCATTCCAGTGGTAGTGGTCAGTGGCACTGGCTTCCTATTTTGTTGTGAGAGCATATGGATCTTGTCTCTCTTAAATGGTCAGAGACATTTTATAGTAAGTAAGTATGTGTGTTCCAGCCATCAAACTCACACTGACACATAAAACATATATAGTGTTTTTTTTTTTTAAACGTACATTTATTTACCTAAAGGTATGGAACAAAACATAAAGTGCAAATTCTTAACAAAAAGAGAAGACACACTAGTAGTGATAGTGTGTACTTAATGTGTGTTTTCAGTTACTCTTGATTATTGTTCAGTGCTTGTTAACTAGGCTTTATAATGTGTTTATGATACTGATACAGCATCATTAGCTTAGATATCTTTAAACAGCCTGTGGAAACTCTACTGTGCTCTGGAGTTTGCATATCAAAGCAAGCAAATGATTATTTCCAATATTGATAAATCTGCCTATCATTTTGGTGATTTACTGAGTAAGTGAAAAATTGACATTATATAAATACAACATTTCTAACCCAAAAAACAGTCAGTTTTCTGTCATGAATATCAAAAAATCTTCATGTTTTAGAACTGGAACAAGCAAATGCTTTGTTCTTTTCTATAAAGAAATGTCTGAAATGATTATTTGATTATCTGATTAATTCTTTTGATTGAGCAATTATGTAATCATCCAATCATTTCAGCTTTATTCCAGTGCATAATATTATTTGGGCGTCTTTCAACACACTCATAATTCTTACATGAAGATAATATGCCAGTGATGTTATATTCTGTGATTTGAGTTTGATGAGGCATTATAGCCTTTGGCTAAATAATGCTTCATTACAATCATTGTTTCACACAGAAAAACAGAGCTCTCACATGGTGGAGTAAAGTTCACCCAGATGTTTTGGCATGCTGCAAATCCATTGTTAAGTGTTTTGTTTCATCACTCTGGTCCAGCTGCTGAAATGCTTTTGTTGACCACACAGCAAGATGCTTCTTCTTGCAGCATGTTTCCATGGGGCTGGACTGAGTGATGGAGGTGCTGTTGAAGGGGGGAGGCTGATACCATCAGGCCACTGGCCTTCACCTGAGTGGGGGCAAACTGAGCAAGAGAAACGGCTGACATCTTGGTTCATTTGGCTCCATCCATGGGTGGTCGTTTGTTTGGAATGGCTGAGGGCTGGGAGGTCATAGCGACAGAGTAATTTATGGTGGGGTATAAGGAGGCTGAAGTGGAGATAGAGGGGTGGAAGGTTGGATCAGTTGGGGGTAAATCATTGCTATGCTCATGGGGGGCAATAGGTGAGAAGAAGAACTTTAGGGGGTTGAGAAAGTATGAAGAGAGAGGGTTGGAAGGTTGGGTTAGTTTGATCCCATCTCTGTGAGGCACCTTAGCTCATGGGCTAATCCTCTTCCTGACACGGGTGTCAGAGCTGTCATTCAGTCAAAGCATATCTCAGAGCTGATGTGGAGAGACCCCCCAGCCAAAAGAGACAGAGGGCAGCTCCCCCACCATCAATTCTTTCCCTCGCCCCACCCGTAATTGGACGTTGAATGGTTGAAGAGCCCTGCATTTGTGTAGTTCTCTTTTCAGTCTTTATTTCTGTCACCTTGGACACAGCACATATTTACAACAGAATATTGTAAGTAATACAATATTGATATAAAGTATATTATCAGCTTCCTATCCTGGAATAAGGCATGAATAGAAATCCACAAGGACTACTTTTCTTTACGTTGTCTATATGGTTCATATTAGGAACCGTAGAACATTTACAGTCGCTAACAGCCTATATAGAGAAGCAGGGGAACATTTATGGGGAAATAAAAAGTTATGTCTTAACCTTTTGTTTTTTCAATCTCACTGAAAGTTTGTCAACTAACGTCACGTTTAGACATGCAGCATATATAGAGGCCATAGATATATCACATATATTCTTTTAGTCCATACATTTGCCTTTAAATTGTTTTTTTTTGTATGTTTTATAGGTTTAAACATTCACCCTCAGTCTGTTAGAGAGTAGGTGTAAAATTAATAGCAGTGAAACCTCAAATGCATGTCAGCTGCCACACTGACAAAAGGAGCCTTGCCCTGTTTGTTGTTCTTGCAGGCCCAATCTAAGATTTCCCCTCAACTTTCGTAAATTTATCTGCTTTTCTCATCTGGGATTGCTCAGCCAAAAACAACAAGCAGCTACAGAACGGAAACACATCCATATGCATGCTCACACATAAGCCTATGCACACATCAGTGAAGGCAGGAACACACACACAGATGAACACAGACACACACTAACTCTCTTCTTGCTCTCAGTAGCAGGCACATACATTCGCACATGCTTCCATGTGTAATCACCTGGTACTATCAAAACACCTTTGAACGGCATATTACGGTGCCTTGTGCCTGACTTTGAGCATGAGCCCAGATAAAACCTCTATTCCTACAGGGGTCTTGAGAAGAATGTCTGGATGCACAAAGACACACCAATGATGAAATCTTATCACGTGACACCTTGTCTGTGACTGGAATAAAATCCTTTGTAGTATGAGTTGCATATCAGACCAGTTACACATCTTATCTAATCAGCTGCAGATGAAAGTGTGGTTTTATGAATTCTGGATTGCTGGCAGAAGATGTCAAACGACTGTACCACATCAAATGAGACCTTGAGATGATGCTGGTCATCAGCTCTTTCAAAACTTCACCTCCCTGTCATTCTAAATGTTGGTCTTGTACCGTCGCATATCCCACCAACTTAGTTCTAAGGGATAGGGAAGTCATACAACTGCACCACTTATCTTTCATTCTTTCCTGCTAACAAGGGCAGCTGAACACAGCATGGCTACTAGTAGTTAGATAAGGAGACATCAAACATGTACATTGTAGCATAGCACTATTAACCCCAAAGGGCCAAAGGTGCATTAAGATGCCAGTTTAGGTTGCTTAGCAGCATACTTTAGTTCTCAGTACAGTACTGGTTGCAGATTGGTGAAACAGGTCGTGAATATGCCCTTATATATGCACATATAACTCTACAGTCAACTCAACAGTCTTAACCCTGTTGGAGTCTGATCTTCTGATCTTCATTAATGAACTTTAATAGCAGCAGTTGGTAGTTTTGTGTTTGCTCTGTCCCCAAGCTGCAAGATGTATAATGAGAAATCTCATTATGCAGTGTACGTGTTGTACGCTTTGTTAGTGACCCGAACAATTAGGGGGGTGAAGAGCTGTCCTGTCTCTTATGAGAACCCTTTGCCTAGAATTGGTGTTTACTTAGATGCTTTGAGGTCGGCCCCATCTCCTCTGTTTACATACAACAGATTTGCAGCAACAAATGCATCTTGTCAGAAGCAAGGAAATGTTGTTAAGGGCATGGCATCCAGTGAGGATGGACAGACATGAAGACCTTTAGAAATTACAATGTAAGCATCGAAATTCAAGTCCCTCATTGTCTCTTATCAGCCTTGCCTACCAGTGTACAATGGCTTACGAAAGCATCTGGATGCACCAATGCACTAATAAGGAAATCTTATCATGTGACACTTTGTCTAACCAACCTAAGGCTTGTAGCTTTTGTGAAGCTAAAATCAGGATTTTACAGTGCTACAACTGCCTTTACTGTTCCTCATGCATTTAATTCAGGCAAATGACCACGTTCAGAGTAGACGGTATGCTTCTTATTTACACCAGCGTGCACATGCCCAGTGTACGTGAATAGTCATGTGATATGTGTTTTCAGGATGGGCAGAGATTATTCATGATCCAGGGCTTCGTCTGGGTTCCTGAAGCTGTTCCATCAAGGCTTTAAAAGCTTTATTCAGGAGAAAAGTTGTGGTGTCTGGTTAAAGAAAGCATTCTCAGTGGGCTTCTATTGGCCCTGCCAACAGGTTTGCAGTTCTTAGTCTCGATAGACTTACGAAGAGAAAATCAGCGTTGACTGTTGACGCAAAGCCACAGCCTGCGGTCTAAGAGATCGTGGTTGTGCGCTTAGTCATCCACCTCGACTTCCTCTCTTTTTGTGGCGGTATACCAACATCATGCGACTTCCACCTTCACTGCTGAAAGACGCCTGCCATTAGTCTTCAGATAGTAAGACGTTCCTTGTTAGCAAAATGTAAACAGACAACTCATGCAGTAATTTTTCAGGTGTCTTTGGTCTCTAAATCTCCAGTAAGTGGCTACAGTAAGTTGATGTGATCTTGATTTTCACTATAATTGGAGAATACCTGTGGGAAGCTACATGGACTAAACCTCAGGATAATGAGGAATAGATGACTGTTACCTCATCATTTTTTCCACAGATACCCCTAAGTCCTATTTCTACAACTTCTCTTTCTTGAAATCACCATCTACTCCTCCTTTTTCCTTATCTGTTCCTTATGTCATTTTTTTCCTCTATGTATTTTCCTATTCTCTACATCTTTATCTCCTTCTAATGCAAATTGAGCCACTTGACTCTTTCTTTATGCCTCTTCTTGCATGACCATGTCTCTCAGTGTGGCCTGATCAGTCAGAGCAATTACTTCTCTGTGCACTGGATTACCAAGAGTATCTACAGTATCCACTAAAAGGAAATTCATGTGCTTCCTCGCTGCAAAGCAATATCAGCTTCTCTCCTCTTTCTGTCTATTTTCTGTGTTTGCTCTCCTCAAGATAAAGTCTCCCGCAGCTTGACTTTTCCAGGGGCTAAACTAATTCAATTAGAGGGGGCATGTTTGAGTGTAGCGTGGAGTTGCACCAGCATGAGCCAACACTGCAGAAAAGGACATAGTGTAGTATAAAAGCAAGTCTGTCAGGTCAAACATTCTGTGTTGATAATAATAAAGCCAACATAAATATCTCATCCCAGGCACAAATTTTGCTGTGGGGTAATTCATTTTGTTACTTGATCTTTAGGTTCATCGGTTTTTATGCTTGGGACAACACAGCTAACTTGAACTTGGTCTGCTTTTGTCTGCTGGGAATGTGATGAACAAACATAGGAGAGATGGAGAAATGAAGATGGTGGGGACAAAGCCATGTACCATAGTCTTAGTCATGTCCTGAAGACAGCTGTTCTGATGTAAATCTGTTTGTTTGTTTTTTATTACATGAATCATGAAAGGCAGAGCACTGAAGCATGTACACATAAGAAAACACATACATGTAGATCCTTCAGTCTGCTGGGAGTGTATAAGGTAAAACAGAATATCTGCTGTGTGGTTTGACAACAAGCTCATTAAAGTTTCACTGACCATCGCTGAGACTTTGTTTGATTGCTGTCTTTAGCTTTGGTAGTGTTGCACTGCACTGGTGTTTATATGGAATCAGAGGGAGTAGTGCTTTATCCCTGTGTACTCTTAATCAAGCTGGAAGTCCATAGGTGGCAGGAAGTGTGTTGTGCATTGTGTGTGTGAGTATAGGAAATGCCTGTGTACGTGCAGTACATGTTGTGAGAGCCTCTTTGTTTAAATGGGGATACTGTATGAGTCCACTTATGCCCTGCGGTACAGTATCCTTGCATGCTTGTCACTGCATTCACAGCGTTGCAGAGGGCTCTCCAAAATTAGGTCTACAGTACTTGATGGTCCATATGAAATGATCTATGGATGTTCTTCCTATTTACCCTCATTTACTGATGCTGTTTCCCACCCATATACCTAATACACCTAATCATTTTTACTCATGTACTTAAATAGCCATGATTATACACAATTATGCATTCTTATCCCTGTATGTGTTGAATAACATAGCGAACATAAAGCTTGCATTACACTCATTTTCTCTATGTTGCTGATTGCTGATTTTTTAACTTAAAACTATAATTTTTCTTACTGATATTCCCTGATTCCACTTCACGTTCCAATGTCAATAATTATTTTTGTTTGTTTTTCTTTCTTTCCTCAATCCATCAAAGTTAAATACTGTCCCAGCATAAGCAAACATCATAAAAGCATCAATGCATCACTATAATAAACAGTAGAACATGTTCCTGTCAGTTCAGGGAGCCAAATAGAATTCCCTTTGTAATCTAACATTGTAATCAACTGTCATTCAAGAAGTAGGGAAGTAGAATGACATTAATACATGAAAATGAAATGGGAACAGTGGTGTGTGGAAGACAGACAACTAACAGTGTATATAATCTACAACTGAGACCTACACAAATCAATCATTGAAGAGATTTATAATTAATTAGAGTAAGGAGTCGTCACAACCCCTTGGTTGTCAATCTTTATACAGCACACACACACACACACAATAGCACACATACACACAAAATGTTGGGTAAAAAACTCTGAAAGCCAAAGAAAAAGAACCATGAACGAGAAACCATGACCATTAGCGACAAATCAAAACTTCAAGTGAGAAACCAAAACTATAAGCACAAGGAAAACCAAAAAAAAAAAAAAAAAAAAAAAAAAAAAAAAAAAAAAAAAAAAAAAAAAAGATTTCAAAAAGGAAAGAAAACTGTAAACAATACAGTTGCAAATGAGAGTGCTGAAGTGAAGATCAGTTATCTTTTTTCTGTTGTTTAAGATAATTAAAACAAATCAATGCAACTTAAACTTATAAACTTTGCCTTTACTGTACATGTTTTTCCAATTCTTTTTCGGAAGCGTGTTAATCTGAAACATGAAAGCAGGCTACTTGGCCCTGAGCTGCATGTTTCTATTTATTCTGAGTGATTAAAGCAGAAGATTTTTTGATGAGTCTGAGCAGACCCTCGATGTATATCATTTACTGGATCAGTGGCTCACAGGAACCAGTACGCCTGCTTATAGTTTAAACAGGGACAGAGGCCAACAGAACGTAATGGCAATACAAGTACCATGTAAAGCCAAAGCAACAGATCAGAGATTAAAACGAAGTATTTTTAAAAATCAGGGCAACTGATGTCATGACAGCACCCTCACTTGCACTTATGTTGTTTCTCGTATACAGTTTTCTTTTCTTTGGTTTTGTTTTGTTGCTTTGCTTATGGTTTTGGTTTCTTATTTACAGCTTTGATTTGTTCTTTTTTTTTGTTTATGGTTTTGGTTTTCTCATTTATATTTTTTCCTTTCAGACTTTTTTTTCAGACTTCCTTATCATGGTGACTCAAGAAACCATCATGGCGACTTAACATCGGCAAAGTGAGTAGCCCCCCAATATTTCTCCTGTCCATTGTGTATTCATCATGATGGTTCCTTGAATCACTATGATAAGGAAACAGAACTGGACCCACAAGTGGGTAAATGCACGTTTATCAGCGTATGACCGGATAGGTAGATGAGTGGAAGTGTGTGCTCAGACAGATGTTTTTATTTATGTTGGCTAGTTTAGATAGTAATAGATTGCTGCAACACACGCACACTCACACGCTAACAGAACAGCAGTCCCACCGACCCCGTTCTCCACAGACCTGGTCCCAGCCTCTTTCTTGATCTTTCACTTTCTCTTTCTTTAACTCTGGTTCTTTATCTGACGTTTTTCTTCAAGGCTTCACATAATCCCACAAATATGTGGATTTACTGTGACTTATGTCTCTCCCTGCACAGGGATGTTGTGCCACATGTTGTGTACACCTACCAAGTCCAAACCATCTCCAGCCGGGGTGAGAGTGAGCCCTCCCCACCTCTGGTGCACGAACTGGGGTCGCCCTACTGCGGGGATGGACGAATCCAGAGGTAACGTGCACTTACACACACAATCAAAAATACATGTCTATACTAAAATGCATGCATACACAAGGCATATATAACTCCTTATGTCGTTTAATTTGGTATTTATCAATATGCATGTTTTAAGTATTTCTCCCTTCTATTTTAGCTCCAAAGGAGAGGAATGTGATGACATGAACTCCATGAATGGGGATGGCTGCTCCAGTCAGTGCAAGAAAGAGCCCTTCTTCAACTGTATTGGTAAGTGCTGTGAAAGATAACATCCCTCATGCCTGCAGCCGCTGGTTTATCTCTCTGCAGTGTGGACAGTTGGTTTGCTGTTAGTACACCTTTGATCAAGGTATTTTACCCCTTACTTCTCATGCAGATCCACTCCGTTGCTGTCAGTAGTAGGATGTGGTGTAATACAGAATGAAGGATTGCATGTGCAGGGAATGTATACAGGGTTAATATGGTCTGGAAAGAATAGAGTGCAGCTCCATTTAAACCAATCTAACTAAAAATGTTATTGAAAATGAAAGGAAAACTACTAAATAAGTATTATTACATATTGTGTCAAGTCCATTTTTAAAGGATGATAACCTGAATAAGATTGACTGATGAGGTTATAAACATATTTAACTGCTGATAAAATAAAACTGATATATTAAATGACTTGTACATGCAGCATTCATCAAGTTAATGTATGACCACCAGTTGCTTACATAACATTACATAACATAACTTTTCCTCTGTGCTATGATGTTAGTGTCTGTTTGGATTTGACTGACAGTTTTCTTGCATTATATCACAAAATAACAGGCCTGTAAAGTTTTTGATGAGAACCACAGGCGAACATTGTGAATGAACAGATCTGACATCTGGGCATCTCTTATCCAAGTACCCCATGCGTTTCTTTTCTCAAAAGACAGAATAATAAGAATGCCATTAGATATCATAATGACTTTCACCTGTAAAAAAAAAAATAATCTGGAAATCATTTTTTTTTTTACAAGGCTGAGTGATCTTATTTTTCATAGTTGAGTGACTGGCATCTCCGATGTTGTTTTGTTTTATGAATAGATGGATGCTTTCCCGTCCAGTTCTCCTGCTGTCTGACAATCATTTTGCTCCCCTGTTGTGATTGTGTGTGTGTGTGTGTGTGTGTGCACATGCGTTTGTGCATGTACAGTACATGCATGCATGCACACACATATGTGAGCCTCTGTGAAGTGGCCACTTAATCCCTGTCAGATTGCTGGATGACTGCATTGGCTGTGCTGTTTTTCCACCAACTGCAGTGCTCAGGGAAGTGTGTGAGTGTGTGTGTACATTTGTGTATGTGTGTATGTGTGTGTGTGTGTGTCTGACACTGTCTGACATAGTTGTAGTTTTGCACAGAAATCTGACACTATAATGACGGGACCTTCTGTCCATCTGTCTGTATGTGTGAGAGAGTGCCTGCTTGTCAGTGTGCTGGAGAGTGAAAGAGAGAGCTGGATGGAGAATTGACACTAAGTATACAACAGGGCCAGCGTGCTACAGTTTGGATGAGCTTTAATAGGCTATTCACACAACTGAGCCGAATTAAATCTGGAACTGATGAAATCGACAAGTTCTTTTCACATGACCCCACCTGGCATTATAGGCTCATTGGCCATGTCTTGACATGGCCTCAAGCCACAGAAAACACAGGTGCAGATTAAGCATAAAGGAAATGTAATATGATTTTCTTAAGCCATATTCACATATTCCTTCTATCACCAGAAGTGATAATTTTGGAAGGTACGAATAAATGAAACAGGTACAGTTTATTTTTCCAGCTTCGGCACCTTTCTTTTCTCTGTCTCTATCCATCTTTGGTCAACTCATCACTCTCGTTCTCTCTGCAACTGCAGAGCTCACTCTCTTCTTCTTCTTCTTTTTTTTTTTTACTCTTGCACTCAATCACCTTTCCACTTTTTCCGTTATCTGTTTATTCTATCCCTGTCCAAATTCTAATACTGTAGCAATACGCATTCTCCTTTTCCA
The DNA here is from genome assembly GCA_900303245.1 of Selene dorsalis. Taxonomy (NCBI): domain Eukaryota; kingdom Metazoa; phylum Chordata; class Actinopteri; order Carangiformes; family Carangidae; genus Selene; species Selene dorsalis. The sequence continues at coordinate 49,485 of OMNW01009958.1, read as the reverse complement.
TCCTTTCCCTCCTCTTCTCGCTTTAGCTCACACTCTGCTCTGTTACTCTTGCAGCTTTCACAAGCCACTGTTCGAGCTTCCTCTTGTCTCAGTCTTGCTCCCTTCGCTTCTTCTCTGCCTCTGTTCCTGCTGAGTGAGTGGCGGGAGCGTATTCTGTATGCCCCCTCAGTAGCCCCTCGTTTCACCATTGCCAGAGCACAGAACTGACTTGAGTTTTTGGCTGTGCTGGGGAGGGCTGGAATTTCGAGGAGGAGGCCCCGGCCAACTTGGCACAGAATGCCGCCTTTCCCCCTAACTGGAACCCCACCGGCTGACACTGCTTTAGCTGAGAGCTGAGAGCAATGAGGCCCAGGCAACCTCCCTGCTCTGCTCCCCTCTCCTCCAGTCCATAAGCTTCCAGTTCCAGACCTTAACTCCGGGTGGGATGTCTGGAAAAATTACTGCTGTATCTTTCTTTACCTCTTGACTTTGTCTGGTTCCCCCCCTGCACCCCCTCCGCTCTCTGTGTTTGTCTCTCGTGCTCATTTTATCACTCTCTCCTTTCTTCTTCTTTCTTTTTGTGTCTTTCCTCCTGACCTTAACACATTCTCTCATCTCTGCCTCACACACTCAAGAATTCATCCTCTTTTTTCCCCATGCACCTTTTATCCCCTACCTTCCTCTGCTTTTTTTTTCTTTTAATCTGTTCCTCTTCCTCTTGACCTTCCAAAATAACAGAGATAAGGTTGGAAATTGTATCCCAAAGGATCAGGGGGTATGAAAGTTCTATAAAAAAGGATGAGAGAAAGGGGGCGGGTAGTAAAGGTTGGTGTTTGTAAAACCTCACCTGCATGGAGCTGTACAAATGAAAACATGCTAGACACGGAAGAGGATGTTGGAGAAAGAGAAGAATGTAAACTGACATCCTCACTTTACTTGAAAAGTCACACATCTATTACTTAATTCTATACAATACGGCTTCTCTCTGTTCTCTTTTCACCTGCAGAGGAGCCCAGCATGTGCTACTACTACGATGGTGATGGAGTGTGTGAGGACTTTGAGCGAGAGACTGGTGTGAGAGACTGTGGCCTCTACACCCCCAGTGGTTTCCTGGACCAATGGGCTTCCAATGTCGAGGTTTCCCATGAGCACAAGCCCTACTGCTCTGGTGAGGTCGCTGCTGGATACCCGGCGGTTACAAAGGTAAGGCCACCATGCACTGCTTATGCCATTTAATAAACATTACAGTTCCCCTCAGTTAAAAAAAGCATCAACATGATGTGATGTCATTTTTCAATTCAGAGGTTAACGTTAAAATCAAATACTTAATAATCATCTATATATGCCTCAAATTTTGCAGAACACTGACCAAAAACAACAACAACAACAACAAACAACCTGTTTTGCTGCTTTACCAGTTAAAAAATTTTAGAGACTTGGGCATTTAATTAGATGTCTCCCATGGTGGCTGCAGAAGTTTGCTGCTCTCATTAAAGTAATGCTTATTGAAGACAAGAGAAGAAGCCATTGATTCCACCTAAGCCTGGTGGAAGCATTGATCTGTTGCTGTCGCAACGCAGAGAGGTCCTGATTGCCCAAAACATTAGGGTGAAACAGTCAGTCAGACAGACAGACACACACACACACACACACAAACAAAATCCTATTTATCCCCTCTCCCTAATAAATAAGGCTTGTTGCTGAAGTATACTATCTCCTTTAAAGACACTATTTATTATATCACTTGTCCAGTCTGTTGATAGCTTTCAGAGTATTTGCTATTAAAACCAAATGTTAACTTGAATACTTTGATGTTGAGTGTGACATCAATATCCACTGTTAAATTTTATGACCACAAATATTTTAACCCTACAAAGGGGAGATGTTTTGTCGAAACATTATGAAGGCTTTAGTCCTCTACACTGAAAGTGCTGTCTGTCTCTCTGAGGCATGTGTGTGATGTTGGAAGTGTGCGATGTTGGAACTGGAGCTTGTTCCCACTGCTGATGATGCATTTTACAAGGCCAATGTACTGGTTATTCTCGAACAGCTGTGGTCAGGTGCCTTGCTCAAGAACACTTTGGCAAGGATTTACGCCAGCAGAGGTGGGAGATTAACCAACAGCATTGAAAGCATTTGATATTTATATGGCACTGCTTTGGTCTGAGCAAAAAGAAAAAAAAAAGAAAAGGAATGTGGTCCAACTAACAACATTGCAGATGTTTTATTCTCTGAGAAGAATGAGACACCAGTGGCACATGTCCATATAACCATAAAGAAAGGATTTCTGCTGTGAAGGACACATTGTTCATACAAAAAGTACTTTTACTGTGGAGAACACACTGCTCCCCAAGGGTCATATGTGATGAGATCACCTCGTTACAAGGCCACTGACTGTACGCTCTATGTGAACACACAAGTGCATGTGTGGAAAATATGCAAACACAGGTTAACAAAACACAACGGTCTTGTCACTATCTGTCTCCCCGCCTCCCCTTTTCACACTTTCGCCTCTTCACGTCACCTATCCAGGAGACTGGGAGTTGCGAAGCTCATACGTAAACTGTCACGTCACTAAAAGTGTCTTCGAAGCCCATTCCTCTCTCCAACATTGGTACGTGTTGATGCAATCACTCCGGTAATGTACTGCAGCAGCATCAATGCCTCCTCCTTCCCTCCAAATTAACAGTGCAGCTCTGAACATGCATGTACACAAACAATCTACATACACGCAAAGTCTTGCACACTTATTTGCATGTGGTGGTCCCCTGGAAAACAAAGCGAACATAACATGGCCTCAAATGACTGACTTGAAACACTTGTTCAGGCATTGCTCCTGAGCAGTTGTGCAACTGGATGCATGTGGCTATGGCGACTGTCCTGAGGGCTCTAGCCACAGATGAAGCATGTGGGGGCCGATCGTAGAGATGGAGACCAGGCAAACAGGCTTGACATCATCCATGGATCCAGTTAAAATGTAACCACTTTAGAACAACATGTAAAACACCACAGTGGCTGTTCAGTAGCACAACAAAGTTATTGAAGATGTGAGCTGTTTTGAAGACTCTTTCGTGGAGCCAGTTGGTATTCTAATTGCTGTTTTGCTGAGAGTTGCTCTTGATGGCACCCAGGAGTCTACCCATACAGTAGATTGCCAAATGAACAGTCATTTTGAACGAACTTGATTCCCCATCTAGAGTACTTTGTTCCAGTTTTCTCAGTTTGTGGGTGATTGTTTACGTCACGGGTTAGATTTTCCTGGGTGACCTTCAAGATTGGTTGCTGAAAAGGGATGACAAAGGCATTCAATGCGATAATAACCAAGGGATCTAAAGTCCAAGTTTCAGATCCGCATAGTTCCAAACGATGGTATACTGTTGATCTATGATCTTTATTGAGATGTTGATGCAATTTTTCTGAGCAGTGTTGTCTGCCAAAAGCACTGTGGCTTTGCTGATACAGACTCAAACATTGCCCTTGACGGGAAGTTAGAAAACTGTTGTGGTAATAGACTGCTTGGCAACTTTGAGATGACTGTCATCGATACTAAAATGGCGACTTCAGCTGGACTGTGAGGCTTATTTTCTGTACCCAAGGGAAACAACGCTGAATACATTATGTTTTGTGTACTTTCTACTTGGCGTGGAAAAGGAGTCCGAACTCAACTCAAGTCACCTCATCAGAGCTTCTGTACAGGACGGTATGTCGGCTTTGGTTAGAACTTGCAGCACCCAACTTATTGACACTAAGTTTGCTTTAGTCTCAGTGAACATGCATGTTGGCATGTGAGAGACAAGTATTCCTTCTGCAGTAATGGATCAATAATTACTGAGACTAAATCTATCTGACTATAGATTTATCGAGTCATTTCAAGGGAACTGGTCGGTCTGTAGAAATAGACATTATTCTGTAGTTACTTTTTTTCTTGCTCTTATCCTTCAGATCTGCACCCATTTTTCTGACAAAGTGGATAAACTGTAGCCCTGCCTGAATCTGCCGGATGGAAAAGATTAATTGTCCTATTACGCTACTTAATTATTTTAATAATTTCTCTCTTCTGCTTGACGTCACTGAGTTGTAAATGTGGAGCACATTGAAACATAGTATCTTCTCTCAAGAGACTGTTGAGAGCGTTGAGTGACCATGCATAAATAAGCTTAAGATGACCCTGCCAGGAGCTGAGCTGCTGCTGGAACACCTCATAGGTTAAATAGTGCAGTCATTCTCTGTATACTTACCTTTAAGGAAGTGAAATTATGACCCTGATACAAAATATGCACAGAAACATCCTTATGCTGGACAGGATCAGTGTCAGAGATAAGAGCTGTTGGAACATCATGAGCACTCTGAACCAGGTTCTCATTCAGGATATCTCTGTACTTCAGTCCATTCAGCTTTTACTTAGTCCTGACCAGTCTCTCTGTCCCTACTGTTTAAAAACACCAACAGCACGCATACTTCCACCACCAGCCTTCACCACTGGGATAGTATTGGCCAGGTGATTAGTACTCCACGTCCCTCCAAAACATGATGCTTAAAGTTAAACAGACAGTACAAGTTAATGTTTTCTCACCGTTAAACCAGAAAAACTTGGTTTCTCAGAGTCTAAAACTTCTTAAGTCCAGACCTTAACCTCAACACAATTATTTTTCTAAGCTGTGCAGGTTGTTCCTTCAGCTTTGTGGTTGTATTGTTTTTTGTTTGTTTGTTTTAATGCAATGGCAGGTTTATGCCAGATCATGTTCATTAACTGAATTCACTACAGGTGGACTCAAAGATGTAGAAACACCTGAGAGAGAGATGTGAGGTACCTGCGGTAAATTTCACTGTCAGTGTGTGAATGTGATTTTTAATGAATAAGCAAAAAAGTCCATATTTCTATTTTTAAGGTAGGGTCGGAATCAGTCTAGACTGATTAGGAAAAAAATGCATTAAATCTATTTTAGCTCATGGCTGCAACATAACAGAAGAGGTCTGAATACTTTCTGAAAATGCTGTACAGTATCCTCTCAGTCAACCACACTCCCGAGACAATGTCATTACCACGGCATGAAGCCAAAATGACAGTAAAATTCTCTGCTGGAGTTGATGTCTGGTTAACCACTAGCATTCATCCCACAATATGTACCATTATTGTCCTTCATGTGCTTGTTTGTGTGCTGGTGTGTGTGAGTGTGTATGAGTGTGGGAGAGAGATGAATAAAGAGCGAGAGGCAAACTGAGGCCCAGAAAGAGGTTATAAGTGCAAGGGAAGTGTACAAAAAAAACCAATATTAAGTGTCTAAGCAAGGTGTTGGGCCACCACAAACCGCCAGAACAGATCCAGAGCCCCTTGGTTTCTCCAAATCTCTGGATCTCTACTGGATGGATGAGCTCCCTGAAAGGCATTCCCCCATTTCTCAGGTCTGAGTACAAACGGGGCTAAGACCTGGAGCCTTATAATAGATTAACTTTAAAAACTTGGAGTTAAGAATTGAACTACTCTCCCAAACTTTGCTGTATTGCCATGCCAAACCTGGCTTTGCAAATAAGCCTGTGCAAGTTGTAGAAATTAGTTTTATCAGAAATCAACAGCACATTGTCCTGCCTCGCTAAAAGCTCACTTCTTCCTTTGTGGTTTAATTCAGTCATGTTCCCGTGTTCATGGTTCACTGGTCTTTGGTAGAGTTGGACCAGAGATGTGCTGCCTTGATACAGAACAATGCTAAAGTGTAATTAACTCTCTGTGTGTGTCTGTGTGAGTGTTTTATGTTCTGAATGAGTGTGTTGGGGGTGAGGAGAGTTGATAATACATCATTTCCTTCTGATCTAGTAAACAAGTCCTGTATTGGCTTTGTGTATCAGTTCCGTTTGAAGTCTAAAGACAGTGTTTTTGTGTGTGTGTGTGAGAGAGAGAGAGAGAGAGAGAGCAAAGCGGGCAGCAGTGATAGGGATCTTTGCGGATGCAAGAAAGCAACAACAGCGCAAGAAGGCACTTGAGGAGAAAGAGAGATCATGTATCTGCACGGAATCTCAAGTGCTATGCACTTTTGTTTGTGTGCAGGGGATATACGCAGCAGTATATTTCCAATGTAAAACACACAAACATAAAGCGATACCAAGACACATCATTTATCCATTTAATGCTATATGGTGGCCAATGAGCTCAATAGGTAATATTTTGAAGTTCATACATCAGAGCAAAGCCAAGGAGAAAGATTGGCAGATGCTCCCACATTCAAACCACTGCTGAGGGAGAGTTCAGCAACATAAGAATAAATGGTGCATGGAACCATGAACACATACTGACTATTTGTACACAGTAGCTTAGTAGGCTGCAGGCCACCTTACAGAATATATATTTGTGCTAGATATTTGCAAGGGTGACACATATTCATTTTTGGGTCAATGAATGTGAATTCTAGTGCTGACTTCTAGAGGCAGAAACCACAGTGGTAGTTGTTGGGGTAGCTGTGTAGGTAGAGCAGGTCTTCCACAAATCAGAAGGTCAGTGGTCGAATTCCTATCTCCTTCAATTTGAGCATTAGGAGATACTGAACCACAAATTACCCTTGACAGCTGTTTCATTAGTGTATGGATGTGGTGAATGAATGTGTGTGTGAATGAGCGAACGTGGTTTGTGCTTTCAATGGTCTCTAGACAAGAAAAGTGCCATATAAGTGCGGTCCATTTACCGCTAGTGCTGTAGTTATGTTGTTTTGTACTTGATCATACGCAGGGTGATTACATGATGAAACAAGGATCCGAGCCAAAACAGAGTAAAAGAATAACATACAGATTGAGAAAATAGAGGAGAGGTTGACAATTGAAATAAATATTAAAGTGCATGTGGCAATCAAGTACTGTTAAACCAGGAACAATAATGAATGATATAGATGCATTATATGATGGCTGAAACGACATATGACATAATATAGGGAATCAGAGCCATAAATGACAAATGACTGATGGGTGAACAGATGCGGTTAGTGGTTGTAATTGGAGGTACAACAATCTGGAAATTAGTTTGACCGACAGTCTTACTGCAGTCGAAAGAAAATACATCACTGAATAAAAATTATTGTGAAAGGAGAACATGGTCCAAAACCATTGGCCATTCCCACATTAAAATGTCCTCAAAATGAGCAGTTTGATCCAATCAAAATACCATATGGACACCAGAGAATGTATGAAGTTAATAAAGTTGAGACATATTAATGATCACAAAAATACCTAACTGCCAGTATAAAATTCTATCCAGGTTTAATAGCTGTGTTGTTTTTAAACTTTTTGTCCTCTATTTCAATGTCAGAGTCATCACAGCATGCTGAGAAGGACCTCTCATTTAAAATGTAGGGTTACCTGTGAATACCGTAAGGTGGCTGCATCTTATTTAAAAGACTCTCCTTCCTGTCTTGATCAAGCTCAGACACACAGGTACACGGTTAGAGACACACAGGCAAACGCACACACTCACAGTGCCGACTCCATGCAGGATTGTAGGGCAGGTCCATAGGGGACTGAAATGTACTACTGCTGTCTTTGTGGAGCAGAACATAATGTTCCCCCACTACCACACCATGGAATATGGTGAGCCAGCTCAACTTGCTCTAGGGGGATTGGATTGGAGAACTGGCCCTAGCAACTAACCTGTGTGTGTGTGTGTGTGTATGTGTGTGTCTGTGTCCATATATATCCATGTATGTGTGCAGTCTGCTTGCCTGCATGTACATGTGTGTCGGTGAGTTTGTGTTAGAAGGGAGGGGGCATGCGCATTTAAACTTTAAGATCAAACAGCAAGCCAGGTGATTTCTCCAGAGAGGGCTGCTGCCCAGGCAATCTCTGATGCAACCGCTGGGCACCCCTGGAGAACACTCCTCTTAATTATACATAGGCAACAGAAGGGATAACATTTTAGTCCTCTCACGCTGCAAGAAATTGCCTATATATGAAGTTCATCCATCTTGAAATGTAAAACAAACACATGCACATGAGGTCAGGATTAAATAACCTCCACTACATTCATTAATGCTTGAGAGGGGAAGGAGAGAGAGAAGAGAGGCCCTGTAAAAGAAATGATTCTGACTTGTAAAAACAAGGAAACAATAACTGGCCCAGTTTTGCCCCCCCCTCTCCAAAAAAAAAAAAAAAAAGAACGCCGACAGTGTGTGTTTGTGCACTTAAGTGAAGGATACATGCATACCGTATATAGGGTACCGCAGAGTGTACGTACACCTTTACACACATTTCCTCCTTGCATATATATGCAAACAAACATAAAGGCAAAGTCACACACACTGTTGCACAAGCTGAAACACACACGCACACACACACACACACACATGCCCACAAAAACAAAAGCTCATACAGTAGCCGAGCTGTTGCTTTCAGCAATACAGGAAGGCCAGCTACTCTGGCACTGTCTCTCTCACCAAACATTCCCCCAAACCACACAGCCCTCGTCAGGCACGGTGCCAGTGACTTAAGCGTGTGGTAACATTAAAAAGAAACCTCTGGGATGGCGTTCCTTTTTCCCTTTTACTTTTCCCGTTTCAATTATTATTGTGGTTCTGCCATGTGGAAACCTCATTGTGGCTGGTGTATTTTTTTTCATGGCACTGATGACCCCCCCATAACATTTTCAAGCTGTTAATATGCAGGGTTTTGGCCCTGTTTTATTGAGCATAGGGGGCCACTGAATGAGGGACATTTAAATTCTCAGCAGACCCATCTGTTTTCAACTTGCTGGCATTGTATGCTCACCAATCCCTATACATTAGTTTGTGGTCTGTGCTCCCCTACCACCCAGTCACTACCCATGTCTGCCCTGATGAGACTGGGATAGGTAAACTGCATAATTGCAGCCACTCACTAACTTTTACAGCCCCATTCTCAGTAGGCCATGGAAGTCGCCCATCATTAGCCCTGGACCAATGAGACGGTGAGCTTCAGTGGGTATGGGTGGGGCTGGGTGACAGGACATTACCTCACACACCAGGCGCTCACCAGCATTCCTGTAAACCATGGGATGGTGCTTGGAAACTAATACTAGTTTCTCTCTGTTGCTCTTTCTCCTTTTCTCTTCACAAATGCCTCACAGATGCTCACTCCTGCTTCCCATACACAGGCTTCAATTTAAAAAAAAAAAATATTTGCCTTAAACAAAAACAGTAAGAGGAATGCAAAAGAAATACCTGTTGATGCAAACAGACGGTTTTAGGGAGTGATGTGACAAGATAAATATCTTCTGAGTTATTTTCTTTGCATTTGCGGCCTGATTTCACATACAATTGGACCTGGAATGAAACTGCTCTGCTGGTTTCCCCTGTTGCTGGTGCACCAGAGCCTGCACTAATGGCTCTGGGTAGCATCAAAAAAATGAATCATTTTAGTTGTAGTGATTATGCTTACTGCTAAAGCGAGTGAGTGACTGAAGGCGAGAACCATGCCCAGGATATTGGGACTTAAAACAGTGGGGTTGGAATCATCTTGGAGGAATGGGAATATGTAAATTGGTGTAGACAAGAGGAGTTGTGGGAAAGTTGGTTGACATGAGATAAATTCCAACAGTCTTAACAACAGAAATGCTCTTACAAGCCAATCCACTGATGATATCTAGGAGTGACTTTTTTTTCTCACATTTTGCCACATGGTACATAGCATATGAAACATTATGTTGTCATGATGGCGTCTTCATGTCTGTCTGAGGGTGGATGTGATGTGATCTTGTGATCACCACTTTACAACTCAACAGTACATAACAGGAAGCTACAGATGAAATGGCTGCCACACCTTAACATTCTGGGTTAGAGCGCATATACATATACAGTATTTATACCACAAGCAATTTGTCAAAGAAATATTTGCTAGTTAATATGTAACTGTAATTAGCTGAATTATTGACACTGCTAGGTGCAGATTTATAATCTAGCTGTGGTTTCTTTGCATTATCCTGTAAGCAATGCAATGTAAAGCGAAATGAGTGTAGAGACTCAGAAAAAGGCTGGAGTCAAGCTAAGCTCTTCCTTGGGTTCCCGCGCTGTCCTCTGGTGTTTGGAGGATACAGGAAGGACCTTTGAGGGGCCTCCTAAATGTCTGAGGGCCTGAGTAGTCTTTTGGAGAACATATGGCCCATGTTTGTGTGCGTGTCAGTGAGGTTTATTGATTTGAATCCAAGATAGGACATTTTGAAAATCTGGAGGCTTCGACATCAGTGACTGAGCCAAGGTGGGTGTAACATATGTGTATGTTTGTATTTGAGTCTGTGTGTGTTTGTACGTGGATATGTGTTATGTGCAGGCATCCCTCTGAAGGAGGTGATCTAACTTCACCCTGGCACTAAATCTCTATCACGGAGGGAAAGGCTGCAGTTTAGGTACATTATGTTATTAGAGCCATTATTATTGTCATTACTCTGTCTTTGCTAGCAGCGGAGCTCGCTGTTTCCCCCTTTCTAAGTTTATGTATAGTTTTACGCTCTTAATTGATGCTTTTACAGTACAGATATATTTTCAAGGTAATGACTCTGACAGTTACACTCTCTCTTTCACTTCACCTTTATTTCCTTTGGTTTCCCCTTGGCTCAAGACATTTAACTCTCCTTTTATCTGAAGTGGTGATTTACAAACACCAGTTTGTGTCTACAGACCAGGGGTTGGCTGTTGTCTGCCAGTCTGACTAGCCAGCTGGTACAAATTAAGACCATGCGTGTAACTGTGTGTGTGTGTGTGTGTGTGTGTGTGTGTGTGTGTGTGTGTGTGTGTTTGTTTTGAGTTAAAAAACTGAACTCATATCTCCAGTGTTTCTGTGACTGTTTTCAAGAGAAGGCCAGAACTTGTTTTGTTCCAAATAGCCATCTCAACTGTTAACTAATGTACTAAGTAAAGTGACGTGAAGTGAAGTGAAGTGAGTGTCACGTCCTTCTTGTAACTCAGAATAAGGAAACCATGTGTTTAGCATGAGTGTGGATAGAGGGGGTAATCAGAACTCAGCGTTTTTGTTCTGTTGTTTTACTAAATTGGCATCCCTTCACCTATTTGCACAACAGTAACGGTTTCAATTTAGCAGCAATTACAACATTACATTACAACATTTGATTTTCCAATCACTTGTTACAAAGGAGCAATTTGTACATTTTGTTATTGCTACATAGCCACCATTAGCATTAACATCTGGTAACTTATCAGTCTAGAAAAAAACATTGCGAGTTCAGCATCAAACTTCACTCCTTTACTCACCAAGAGGTGGAAAGCAACACAAATGTTGCAATGTCCTTTTTACATCTTTTCTTCCACTAAAGTGAGCATGCTTACCAGCTTGCACCGTCCCATCTGATCACTTTCAGATAGTGATGCATTGTAGCCTCCAATTTGTACTTGAGACCTAGCACTGCTCAGAGGGCATATTATAACCTTTTGTCTTGTAAATACAGCAGTGTCTGAAGTTCTTGCCAAGCGGCAATCACGAAACAACCTGCTCTGGTTAGAGGACTTCCCTTTAATCATCCATTTTTTAACCTCACAAACAACAGATCCTCTCCTTACTTTTTCTAACTTGGAGTCTTTATGATGGATTCTTTGTACTGTCCTTTGTCATGATTACTTGCTATGATACTGTAGTGGTAATCACGCGATCCATTAAAAGGCCTCTGTACAGCTGATATTTCATTGGCACAACAGATTGACGCAGGGCCAACAACTATTAGTTAAGATGCATATGTGCTGCTTTCTTTACTTACTTTCTTATTTTGTCTTGAATTGAATTGAATTGAATCAGTTTACTGTCTTTGCACAAAAAGCAGTACAACGAAATTTAACAAGTGCTTCCATGAAAACATCAGTGCACAGGACACATCATTCATACTCGCATCCCAAAAAAAAGTCAATAAATAAATAATAATAAAAATGTAATAATAGAAGGGTCAATAAATGCACATAAATCTCCATATACACATATTACACACTGAGAGAGAGGGAGAAAGATGGGTATGGGGGGCCAGAGACTGTTACTGTTTAGTTCAGTGATTTGCTTGCGGGAAAAAAAACAACAACTGTTTTTCAGTCTGGAAGTGCATGCTCTGATGGCTCTGTAATGCCTCCCAGACGGAAGTAGGGAGAAGAGGTGATGGCAGGGATGGGTCTCATCTTTTAGGATGTTATTGGCTCTGCATAGACAGCATGTCCTCCAGAGGAGGCAGGGGCAGTCCAAGGATTTTTTGGCATGTGTTGATGACCCCTTTGAAAGTTCTTCCTGTCTGCAGCAGCACAGTTCATGTACCAAGCTGTTATGCAGTATGCCAGAGTGCTCTCAATACAGCAGTGGTAGAAGGCCTTGGCAGTTTGTTCTTTTTGATTATCCTTAGAAAGTAGAATTGTTGCTGGGCCTTTTTCTACCAGAGCAGTACTGTTTGCTGTCCGTGTGAGATGGACGTCAGTGATATAGGTCCCCAGAAACTTAAAACAGGAGACCCTCTCCACTTGTTCTCCTAGAGGAACCCCCAATTACATACACAGAGTGCTATTTAGTCCCAGGTTAAGCAACTTAATCAAACCTATAATCTACAAATAGCATTCTGACATAGATCCCTCCCTGGTCCAGGTTTTTCCCTTTCCTGTAGGTTTTATCCATTAAGTCTTTACCTCAAAGTGTTGTTCAAGATGCCTGCTTGGCCTGTCTTACCTTGCATCAATAAAGTGATGCGATGCAAGCACGTAAGATATTGGATCTATTAACATGATTATATTAGTGTTGTATTACATATGTACAAACATATGTGAACCTTTGTGTCATCGTACATCATGGTGTGCACAGGGTGTGTGGCTTTGAATACTACAACTAACAAAGATACAGTAAATAACGTGCATGACATCAGCTGCTTTCCCCTCCAAGTGCTTTTCGGTGACTTAACATTCCTAATATTAGGGGCGGCCTGATTGATCAGGGCTTGCAGAGGGTCTGTGATAAAGGAAATCACATCTGTTTTTTATTTGGTTTCATTGGACTCAGATGATGTATTAGTCATAAAAAGTTTATTTTTAAAAATCATGCTTTTTCTGAGACCGATTAAAAAATGAGGCCGAAAAAGGGCCTGTCAAAGAAACGAGAGAAGCTGACATCCTTGGTCAGTAACAGGTACACTCTGTAAGGTTGAATTCATTCCACAATTGCTTAATGCTTGGAGGTTTTGTGGAACACTACTTGATGTTGCCGCTCTATTTAAATTGTTCAAAGTAGCTCTTGCATATTTTCAATTGCAGCCATATGCTATAATCTTACGCGTCTGTGTAAAATGATCAGGTTTTGTTACTTTACCTGTGATAAAGTGAGTGCTATAAATGATCCTGGGCTCCCGTCCCTCTCCTCTCAGTGCATTAATCAATGCATGTTCCTTCTACCATCCTTAGGGACTCAATATTGAGAATGCATTTACCAGTCCTTGAATAACACCTGATCATGGTACAAACCAGATGAAGGAATTTTCATCCATGATCTCAGGCTGTCTGATGTTTTCCACAATAAAGAACTTATTGGATAATACACATTTCCTAGCAACGCAAATGCAAACAGATTAAACTAATTAATAACTAACTAATAACTAATATATTACAAAGAGACTAATGATGTTCTTAATTTAAACTTTTTAAAGTTTAAAGTTATGTTAGAGGAAATTCTGTGCAAAATAGCTTTTGTAAAAGGTTTGTTTGCCTGAACATGAATGAACGTGAATTAACCTGATTACAAAGGCTAAGACTGTGGGTTCTGTGTGTGTGGTGTGTGTGTGTGTGTGTGTGTGTGCGTGTGCAAGTGTCTGTGTGTGTGTATGGTGTGATCAAAGGGTGAACCTTTGATTGCACTCTGGTGCTCTTGATGTGTGTTTGCAGTTTTCTAATGTGTGCAAAAGCAAACAAAGACACTGATGCATGCAGGAGCAGGAACACTGCTGAATTCCTAAAAATGTTACAAAGGAGTTAATGTTTGGGGTCACAGGATGTATCTTTAGTTGAATGTTGACAAGCAAGGTCGTAATGTCACTGATCATACGGTACAGTTCTGGGTGCAAAGATAGCCATATTGGGGGATTTTGAAAGTGAAATACATTTAAATATGGACAACAGACCATAACCTTTTGCTTGAATAGAACATATAAGAAAAGGAGAAGGGCAGAAATGTTTTCTTGCATTGTTAACACAGTGAGAAGGTCCTGGGTTTGAATCCAGAACTGGGGCAGTGCTTGCACAGGTTTCCTCCAGAGACCCCCGTTTCCTCTCACAGTTCAAAGACTGAGCCACTCAACCAATGTGTGGTAGAATAGTCTCCAATCCTTTGGGACCCTGCAAAGGATGGATAGATGGATAAATGAATACAGTTTAAAAAAAAAAGAAAGAAAAGAAAAAGAAATAAACATAACCCTACCAACCTGTGTTAATGACTAAATCACACTGGTGACAAATCTATTTAGTATTTTCACTCTTGCCATCGCATGCTGAGGAGGTTGGAGGAAGTGTAATGAGCCAAGGGAGACTTGTGAATTACCTCCTACTGGTGTGACACTTGATGGGAGGTGTTTGCTTGAGGGCAAGGGTTTTGGCATGCCAAGCAGTGTTTGTCTGTCTCGAACAGTAGGCTGTTAGAAAAACACACGAGGAGATGAGGGGGAGAAGAGGATCGGAGAAGGAGGGTGTGGTGGAAGGTGTAGCTAGTGCCACCTGTGTTTACATGAATAAGTCATCAGTTTGCACATGGAAATGGTTTTGTCACCTGCTCTGCCAGTGAAGGGTTAGCAATGGAAACTGTTTCTCTTGACTTCAATTCATTAGCAGACCCGCAGCGGCTTTAAAGCAGATTGGTAATTAAGTCATACAGTCAAGGAGAGTTAGTCAGAGTGTTGTGGGTGTTTTTTGTCAAGGCCAGACCAAAGGAGGTGGGCTGGGAAGCACTGTTGGACTCTGAGAAGCTCTGCTCCTGCCAGAGAAAAATAACCATTGGTTTCATTTTAGTTTCTGTATTTATTACATAAACATTTAGCAAATGACTGTTTTCTGGTGACTGGAAATCTCACAGATGGTTTCGTGCATTCACAGAAAAACAGGAATGAAAAATGAAGATCTACGCAACTGCACTCGCACGGGGTCAGACTCTCATGGCAACTGATCTCAGGTGTTTCCCACCTGCATTTCTCATTTCTGCCACTTCAGCTCTGAGCAGAAAGGTCACGTCAACAGATCTAGGGGACAGATATATGAACAGATAGCTGGTCTGGCCAGTTTTCCACAGTGGCAGGATCTTACAGTAGCCTCTCTTGCAAAACTCTCATGTTACTGGTGTCTCATTTCACTAGCTCAGGGCAGCGGGCGAAACTCGTCGTCCTTGCGTATCTGCCCTCTCTCCCCTTTGTCTGTGTTTATCTACTGCACAGTAATCCTTTACCGTTTTGCCGTTTTTACTCTTTTACCTTCCTTCAGCTGTACCATTATGGCTGCTTCTGACAACTGTGCAATATATTCATAGGTTTAGCAGCCAATCACCAGTTCCTGAGCTGTTTTGGCTTGAATATTCTCTGTAGGTACACACAAGTGGCTTATCGCTAGTGGACAAAAAAAAAAAAAAGCCTAATCAGCATATGGGAATTCAAACTTGAAAATAGTACACCAAGTCTCATGATTTCACAGGTTGGGGCTCAGTTAAATTTCACTCTTGACAATCTTGATTATTCAGCATTTATCGTATCAGCTGACTGAACTGAATATATTTATGTGGTGTTAATGAATATTGTCCCAGATTGAAATGTCAGATTGTTCACTCTGTTATCTCATCTTACATTACTCACATTACATGTTTCATATTATTTCTTGCCAGTATACCGGCTCCTTTTGAGGTGGAGTATTTCAGCTGATCCTTATTTCTACAATACAGGAGCGTAATATAAATCTAAAGGGTTTATTAGATCAAACTGTTTGTGTTTGCCTGTGTTTTTGTGTGTGTGTGTGTGCTTGTGGATACTCTCTAACAACAGCAGTAGATCACTGGATATTATTTAGTTTCCCTGTCACCAGACCAATCATAATCATCATTAGGAGGTTCGCTCCAAATTCATGCAACAGGTGAGTATGAGTAGAATGCTGAGACAGCTCAGACGACCTGCCAAATAACAAAGAAGAACTGGCAAACACCACAGTGAGTAGTGGCAGGAGTGAGCAGTGGCAATTCAGGTGCTTCACAGAATCATGAAAACTCTCTGAGGGCTTCTAGTTGACAGGTGTGGCATGACAGGTTTTCAAGGAGCCAGCAGAAACAACAGAGGTTAGTACAAGGAAGAATGAGAGGAAGAGGGGATGGACACAGGGCGTGCGACACATGACAGAGCGCTGGGTTTGTTGATGAGACACAAACAAACAGTTCTGCACTGAATGTACGTCAGCTGCACGTCAGCCCAAACAGCTGAGAAACAGCTGACAGTTGTGGAAAAACAGGGGGTCACGGCGTTGTCAAAAGGTCGAGTTTGTAAACAAATGTGATTATTTTTATGGATAGGTACTACGTGTAAGTGAAATACTAGTAAGTTACACAGCTAATGCTCATTTTAACACAAATCTAGCATGTTGTCCCATTTCTTTCCAAACATTTGAGGTCTGTTGTGATGACAGATGAGTTGGTAAAAGTCCAAGCTTCTCAGTTATCAGAGATGGTAACAACAGGAGCAGCTGAGACTGTCAAAATTTAATCGCTTTTTTTTTTTTTTTTTAGTCTGGAACACTGAAAAACACTGTGAGAAAACAGCGGTTGTCCTGTTTGCTACTGAAAAAATAAAGCTGAGAAGCTCTTAAAAAGGAGACTTTAAGTCTTATTCATTTATTTTGAGAAGCTATGTTCAAATTGAAAAAAAACAACAACTCCATTTCTTTCCATTTCTTGATATGTTTAACATAAGAGAACCATGTATAAAATGAGAAAAACAGACTTTGTATTGAAGGAGGTGAAAAAGTTAACAAATTTCCATCTTCTTTTCTCTGATGTTTCCCCAGACATGTCAATCCAAGGTGTTCGATCTATCAGATGGAGTGTCCCAGTATGCATGGTTTCCCTGTCGCGAGGCTCATGAGACATCTTGGGGATATCCGAGCTATTGGCTCAAGGTAAGCCCGATTGTATATCCATCAAATGTGGCTCAGGTGACATCTGCAAAGGATATAAGCTCAGTGACCTGGTGGGGAAACAATAGTTCATGTCAAACCGCTGCACCGTCACCTCGTTTCGATGCAACTTGAGTGGGTGAGGGAACGATCTGAGACCTTATAAGTGTTTTGTTCGTTTATGTCAAGCAGAAACACATTCAGTTTCTGATAGCTGTTGCATAAAGAGATTATCTGCATGCAGTTTTGAGGAGAGGATTCACATAGCTCTAGATACTGAAGCCCTTAACTTTACACTTTCTTTCCATTCAGGCCCACTTTTCTCATCCCATGGTGGCCGCAGCAGTGATTATACACCTGGCTGCTGATGGGACCGCCTACATTGACCAGACTCAGTGTAACATCACTGTTCAGCTGGTGGACACCAAGGAAGGAATCCATAGTCTAGGTAGGAACTGCCTTATGAGCATATTCTGACATAAGGCAGCCCTCTTAATCCAGTTATATAGTTCGTATGTAAAGCTGGGCTCATGCTACAGAATAAAACCCCCTTTAACCTTGCTGCCCTCTTTCACCGTTAAGGTTTGATTACTGATTATTTCCTGTCCCGTTTAAATCTACAGGTGAGTGGCGTCTCAGCTGCCGCACCAACCCTCTGGTGATCCCAGTGAACCATGACCTCTCCGTGGCCTTCTACCACACCAAGGCGATCCTGGTCATGTTTACCTCTCGCCTTGTGGCCATCTCGGGTGTAGGTCTGCGCTCTTTCCAGTCCTTTGACCCCATCACGATAAGTGGTTGCCAAAGCAATGAGATCTACAACCCCACAGGCCAGAGGTGAGCCAGATAAACAGTTTAAAGGAGCACTGGTGCACATGAGGTCTCTATTAGATATGCACACATACTGATCCAGAGGCATTTATACTGAAATCATAACATTATATGCATTAAAACCCTGCTGTCACAGCCAGATACACACATATATAGCCACAAACAAAAAATTGACTTAAAATGGTGGTTTATATACTGTAGGCACATGTGTTTGTACTGTGAGTTTTACATGTAAACAATATTTCTATACAGTCCCAGATTACACATTTGCCTCAAAAGGAACAGGACAGGACAGAGAGACATGCATTAAGTGTTGTATATGCAGAGCACATGAAAGGCAGACAAAGACCGTCCTTTCTCCCACGTTAAAGGAGGACAGACTACACACACACTTGAGATGCTAGTCTATGTTAACATTCAGTCAAAAGGTGAAGAGACATGCCGTGTATAATAATAATTAATAGCCATCTTTCTGTGTGCATATCTTCGCAAGAGGGAGGGAGAGTGTTGCGCTAATTAATGGCCCCAACAAGCTGTTTAATGTTAGACGTCTGACCAAAGTTATAGCTATAACAGTAAAACTTTCTAGGCAACAAATATAAAATCACTGGGAATTTATAATCAATTTGGACCTCTCACTGCAGTCCACAAATTTCTAACCTCCCTGCCTCCAACACTAAATCTAGTTTACATTGTTTTGTGTTGGCTGAAGTGTGCACTGCATAAAAATGTCCCCTTTCCTTTAAAAATGATGCCAGAATGGGCTTGTTTCTTCTCTAATAGTTTATGCGTTAGTCAATACCGCTCTGATGTCGTGCCATTTTCCCAGGTCAAACTCCCTTAATTAAATAAAATGACCTGTCAATCAGGCATTAAAGGGGATGGTATTAAGCTTCTAAGAAGGCCACAAAAAGAATCAGCAGCTATTTAGATACAAACTTGTAATTTTGAGCGTCCTGTACCTTTAACTTTAACTACTGAACGCATGATGTGAAGTCTCTCCTCACAAACACAGCTAAACCAGACCACACACACACGAGGAGTCACAATTTACCAATTTCCACACCGCTGTCATGCATGAGACAATTCATACTCATGATGCTCCCACAGCCCTTTCAACAAGAAATGCACTAATAAACAC
The DNA here is from genome assembly GCA_900303245.1 of Selene dorsalis. Classification (NCBI taxonomy): domain Eukaryota; kingdom Metazoa; phylum Chordata; class Actinopteri; order Carangiformes; family Carangidae; genus Selene; species Selene dorsalis. The sequence continues at coordinate 30,426 of OMNW01009958.1, read as the reverse complement.
CTCAATACACAAAGAGTGGATGGTCGGGGGGTCTGTGTGCAGAGATAGGGCTGTTTGTGGCTTTTGTTGTGTGCCAGTGAGACATCCAAGAGCACCTAAATAGATTAAAACTATTGTGTATCTGCATCAGCCAGCAAATTGTTTGTTACCGCACACGCAGGCACGCACGCACACACACATACACATACGTGCAGATGTGCACAAACACACAGAGTAGTTGCTTTCCCTGAGTTCTTGCTGACTTTCCTTCCTTTCATATTCTTTCCACTTTATCTAATATCCAGAGGCTCTTGAAAACTACATGTTTATATGATGGCAATTCAAGCAGACATGCCAACTTATCCTCAGCAGTTTTAACTTGAACACGCTACAAGTTGAGTATCATAATAAAGTATTATGATGAGTTTGTTATTCGCGGCTCCGTCCACACTCCAGTGGAGAGTCCTGGCTCTCTGTGTCATTGATCTGTTTCTTTTCTTTAATCAGCTCCAATTCATCATCTGTGTTCTGTCGTCTGTTCCCCACTGTCCAAATTTCTTATCTCTCCTCTCCGTCCACATTCCCATCCCATCTCACTTCCCTCTCCGCTTTATCATATTTGTTATCCCGCGCTGTCTTTCCATCCTTTTGCTTTCACACCATCTTTCTCTTCCTCTAACTGTTTGCCATCTCCCTCTTAATTCTCCCCCTTCTGTGCCTCCTACTCCCGCTTTCCCTCTCTCATTCTCCTGGGCTGAGCAGCACATTTCCCGTAATACTTATGCCTCCACAAAACACCACATCCCCTTTTCCCTGAGTTGTTAACAACAGGAGCTATTAACATGACTCAGTCTTGTGTTCCATGGTTGTCTGCAAGCACATGCACATATATGTGTTCCCTTTTTGCACCATTTTTTTCTCACTTTAAAGTTCATAGTCAATTTTTTACACTCATCAACTCTTGCCACATCAAGAGTTGTTGTTTTTTTTTGTCTACATGGGTTATTCACACTATTTTTTGTTCTGCTCCCCTTTTTCTATTCCATTCTACTTTCTGCTGTACATACTTTCTATTGTGCTGTATACTGTACTTTTCATGTGCAGTGTAGGAGGAAAGTTTTCCAGGTAGTTAATTGTAATTTATGTCAGAAATTCCAGAGTGACTAGCAGAAAACCACAAAGAGATTTTGTTCCAAGCCAAAGTGTCCACAGAGAAGGCTCCTAGGCTTCCCTAGCTTGTCCTTAAAAACCCTGGGCGTAAGGGACTGCTGCTCCTGTGCTCCAGCATCTTGTCAACATTTTAATTATAAGCTTCGAGCATTACTCAGAGCTCATTTGGTTTTACTTTTACTTCTTCTAATACCAGGTGTTGCTGCGGAGACGGAGTGTTAGTGAGGACAAAAAAGAGAAGGATTTAAGGGATAATGTAGGTGCATAGGAGGTTTGCATTATTAATAATTTGAGAGAAAAAGCATAAAAATTGTAACCAGAAGCAGAAAACAAATGGATAAAAAAAGAGCAAAATAGAGATTCCATTTGTGCAGGAGTGAGTTTAACAATGTTTCTCCAGACCTGTATTTTCTTACATCCTCACTCTCTGTGCCCCCATACCTTCCCTTCTTTCTCTCTCTCTCTCTTTCTCTCTCTCTCTCTCTCTGTCGGCTTCATAAGGGAACCCTACACTGTAGAATGCGGACCGTTGTAAAAAAGGTGCCTTGGGCATCCAAGCATTCCAAGAGCATGAAATGCCTTCTCCATCAGGCTACCAACACAGAGCCGTGGCCAGACTCTGCCATTGTAGCCTGCACATAATATATCCTGTCGCTCTTAATTCTCAAACTGCACTCCGTCGTTGACACAGACACCCCTTTCATGCGTGCAGCAAATATAGCAATCTTTTTTCCATGTGGTTTATTGATTTGATATGTTAAACAGTCATTGATGGATGGATGTGGTTGACTCAATGCCTGGCTTTTCTGTTTGTGAACAAATGTGTGACTGCTTCCATGTTTGAGTGTCTGCAGTGATATTTTATACTCTAAATTTATGTTGGTTGTAACTTTAAATGTGGTTTTTAGTTTCTCTCTCTCTCTCTCCCTCCCTCTCTCTCTTTCT
>OMNW01009958.1:17080-28312 GCA_900303245.1 Selene dorsalis | reverse complement strand
CCCACACACGCACACACACACACACACACACATACACTCCCTCATAGTTGTGTACATTATTCGTGCGAAGCCATTGACTGCCAGGAACCCATAATCCGCAATGCAGAGCTCAAGTGCAGTAGCCCTGGCCGCCACCTCTACAATGGGGACCGCTGCACCATCTCCTGCAACTCTGGCTACGTCCTGCAAGTCCACCAGGATGATGACATCATCAAGAGCCAGGTAGGCACACTGCTACACACTTGTTTAAAAGCACACAGGCAGTTAAAGAGCTCAGTGCATACAGAGGCACATGAATGCATAAACGTACACATGCAGACGCTTAAGTGCAAAAGCATCTCTGCAGCATATGGGAGGATGCGTGCAAACATGAATTTGCAAATGCACACATTGGACATGCACTGATGCAAACTCAAGTACACAAATGGCCATATAGAGAAAAGTGCAAACGCACTTTTCCCTCTGCTCTCCTCTCCATCTCTGCATTTATTTTGTCACCTGCAAAAACTAGGCTTGGCATGGCAAGCCTCCTGGGAGAATGACATCATCAACATCCAGGTATATACGTGCTGCACTGAGGAGCGGAGATGCCCCAGTCTCCTCCTCTCGCTACACATATGCAGACACACACACGCACACACGTACACACCACACCGCATATAATCAGCACAAGCACAGACATAATAGTGTTTAGTCTCTTGCTGAGCATGCCGCACCATCACCTCAAACAGTCACTTTGTACTACTCGCTACTCCACCGGGACGATGACATCATCGCATAGTGTCTGCTCCCTTTCCCTCCCTCACCATCCCTGCTTGTTTCTCACACATCGAAGTCTCTGTTTAAGGGCAGAGATTTGCTGCTGCTTTCACACAGCAGCACACATTAAATGCTTCCATGTTAATGCAAGCTCATATACAGCAAAGCACAGACAATCTCCTACACAAACAGGACGCAGATGCGGACAGATAGAGTATACACACAGATGCATGCGCACCACAAGTAAACAAACAAACAGGGTAGTTGACGCCGCATCGTAAACCTTTTGGATAGGGGCCAAGCTGCTGTAAAGGCCATATTAACACTTTATCCTTCTCCATGGCTCTGTAAAGCAGTCTGCAAGGCAATCTATTAATGCTCCCAGATGGGAGGTTCAGAGAACAAATTTTGTTTTTACGTGTATTCAGACTGGAAATAGTGATGTATGGAAGTAATGGACAGAAATATTCAGAGGACGAGTTTTAAACAATAAAAGACAAGGAAAAATTATGGCTTTTTTTGGTATCCATTCTTCCTCCAGCCTTTGACATGACTGCTGCTGGGATCTGCAACTTGTCATAACTGGAGGGTTTCCCCTCCTTCTCCCACTAACGTGCTCAATGTTTGCGTACATGCACATTTATATGCACATCTATACATACTGTATCTACAATCACTATCAGAATAGTTCTCCAATGAGTCTGCACAGACTTCTAATTGCATTAGATTTTGATTGACAGTCCACTATGTGGCTATTCATCAATGTCAGTTCATCTGGTGATAAATTATCCTTTTCAGGGAGGGAGAGGCAGGGAAGTACAGACAAAGTGGGGTGAAGGGGGGCAGGAGAGAACAGAAAAGGAAGTGGGTCTGTGCCAAAAAACATTTTCTTGGACTTTGAGCTGTCACTCATCATTTGTGGCAAAGCTTCAAAGGTATTTAGAGGACCTGATATTTATGAGTAACTTTTTGCATCCATTCACTCAACTAAGAGACATCAGGTCAGTTTAAACTATGTCATTATGTTTAAGATGGAGCCTCTTTGACATTAAATTAGTTTCGTGTGACCTTTTCTTTTTGTGAAATAACCCACGTCACATTTATTTCCAAAATACATTAGATGTTAGCATTTTTGAACTGCAAACATCACAACTTCCTTTGTATTTACTCCATGTTTTGGGATTACAAGTTGTTTACACATGTTATAATCAGTTCCTTAGTGGGATGATTAAAATGATGAACTACATCATTCAAATCTCACATTATGCCTTCATTCAGAAGGAGCAACAGGAACCTAGCTGCCAAAATCTTCCTCCTGCGTTCCAAAATCATGTTAAGTCCAGTCACGTAGAGTCGATAAGGACAAGTAAATCACTGAGACATGCTGCTGCTAAAAAAAGATGATGTTGTAAAATAGATGTGCAGACTGAATTATGTTTATAATTACCATAGCAGGAGTGCCTTCTATTACTCGTTCTTTGATCCATTCCAAGTCAAGTCTTTTATCCCCAAAGAATGAAATGAGCCTCTGGAAAAAGATTCCAGTTGCACATCCCTCCAAGGGCAGTGGAAGTCTCCTCTCAAAAGCCTTTGGAAGTTTCACTGTGAATAAACACATGGGCAACATTTCATATTTTGTATAAACTTGAGTTGTATTGTTTATTGTTTTGTCATAGTTTTGACATGTACATTTTTTTTTAAGTCGACAGGAGAAGGCAACATATTTGAACCTGGTTTAGCTCTCAGCTATAGAATTTATAATGACGCAGCACTGTGTTGTTTCTGTGACTGCTTTAGCAGCAAAGCTGCAGAACAGACCTGGACAAACAGGACAATACAGATTTGAAAGAAACACTGGAGATACTGTAGAAAAAACCTAAGAATGGAAAAATGCTTTATGAATCAAAGGGTTAGTAATAAATCGATCTGGCCAGATTCTTAGTCTGTGTCTACTCTCATCTCCTCCTCAAATTGAGTAATAGTTGGAAACCTACATCAACAAATAAAGATCATTTTGAAGTTTCACGACAAAAGGAAAACAACAAAAATGCAACAAAATAAAAATTTAAATTGAATTAAAATTGAACAGATTTTCCACATCCCCTCAGTACACATCTCTTGATTTATTCCATTCCTCCTTTTTTCAGCAGCAAGTGTTTACAAAGACACACACACACACACACACACACCTGGACGCTAAGGTTGAAAAGTTCAGTATGAAGCACAATCTTGTCTCCTTTCATTAGTCAATTACATTTTTGTTTCAGTGACGTCAAAGTAGCTCCAGAAGCACCTTCTTCTTAGAGAAGGCTCTCTTCCTTTATTCTTGATTCTTCTTCTCTTTTATTTCACTTTGGCTCGACCACTGTGTCTAACATTAAACAGCACTCACTTATCTATATACCTGCCCTCCTATGATGGCCTCACCCTGCCTGAGCATTCCATTTACTTTAAATGACCGGAAAGCCCTCCTCAAGTCTCAGAGTGATGATGAAAATGGTCCCACATGAATAATTCCTAGAAATAACTCCTGCTAGCACCATAATTTGAGCCGTTATGTCCAGTGTAAATTTACGAGCTATTAAGATCCATATTGATATATTGTTGTAATTTTCATACAGTTGGGCTGTCAGCCAGCCCCGCCAGAGAAAGGATTTTATCTGCACGTCATATAGACACTCAAATGTGGAATCCTGAATATCTAAGTATCTGCCCCAAATTTGACTAGAATGACTGTGCACCATCTTGAAACCAGTTTTCATTTCACCCATCATGTGAAATTTGGATGGTCTCCTTACCCATGCATAGAATTTCTGCGGGTACTCCATGCATGTTAGGTAATGCATAAGTAATATTCCTGCTTTTGACCTTTATCAAGGCACTGGCTTGAGAAGCTGCTCTGGAGATAGTAGGGATGAGTCAAAAGCGAAGGATAAATATCATTGTGGTTATTAATAATTTATCATTTATTGAAGTACAATTTGAATTAACTTTAAACCCTCATCTCTAGCTACTATTTCCTTTGCTTCTCACTACTGTAGGTATGTGCTGTAGGTCCCAAGTTATACTGAGGGAAGTCTACAGGTATCAACCTGTGACAGTTCGAAAAATCATGTTCCCTCTGATTCATAAAGCAGTAGCTAGACTGCATCTAAGCCAATACTTTCCGCATCCATGATTCCGCAAAGGTCGACTAGGGTCGGCGTGATGTAAATTTCCTTCATCAGAGGGTGAATGTGAGGCATTCCAGTGCTCACGTATAGGTACCTGCCGTGGTACCAAAGGCACCTCCTGCACATGAACTGAAAAACAAACATGGATGCTGAGTTTGAGTAGAGGCTGTGTGAAGAGTGTAAGGGCTACCGTCACCTTTACTTTTCATCTTTGAAAGTATAAGTACAGCAGACAACAGCTCTTAAAGAACAGAATGTGTCACGCAAGCGTGGTTCAAAGCCGATACATCCACTAGTGAATACAACTGAAACCTACAGTGCCACAGCAGGGATTGACTACCTGCACTGGTCTTCACCTCCGTAAGCCTTTAAGTGAAACTTTGGTGGAGGTTGTAAGCTGTAATCTCGGTTTTAGCCCTTTAACATTGCTGACTTTGCAGATGCTGAGTTAGGATCTGACTCTCACTGACTGGACGAGCATGTGAATACAAATTTTCAATGTGCTGCTCTGCAGTGAAGAGTGGTCAAACCTACAGAGTCTGGAAATCCTGTGTAAATGTACTTTTAATCCTTCCACTAAAAAAAACAAAAGCCCTCACATGGTGATTTGTAATACAAGTAGGATTGAAATCCCCCATGTTCAGGCAAATGTGGTTGTCGTTTAAAGAAAACCTAAGCCTCCCAGAATTTTATCTACTTAGAAGCATGTCTGCTTCTTAGTACTGTTAGATTCTCAGTAACACCTTCAACCACACGCTTGCCCAGAATCAGTAGTGTTAAACCAGAGCGTGTGTATATTCAAGGCAAATAAAACCACTGCTTCTAAGTACAGAAAACTTTTTCCTCTGAAACAACCTCAATGGGGCTTTTCCATGAGGACCAGACAATAATAAATTATACTTAATTCCTTAGCATCACTGCAATAAGTCGGCCCATCAATGAACGGCTGTGTGCTGTTACCATATGTTTTGTGTGTGCCTTATGTTCGTGTGCCATCTGAGCTGAGGCGAACCCCTGAGTTGAAGGAAGAGGCTGTCAGTTTGTCAGTTCATTTGTCTGTTAGTCTGTCTGGCTTGAATTAGGCAGAGTAGCCAACGGTTGTTAAAGTCGCTACTGGAAGAAAAATAGTCAGCTGTAAATTTTTTAAAGGAAGGAAAATTCCCACACACTTACACACATAATAGTACACACAGGAACACAACCCTATATACACCTACACGCTGGTGGATACTTGCTGGATTAAAACAGCACGTGGCAAATGTGTTTTTCTGAGTGTTCGTTTGCGTATGCTTGACCACTTTTTTACACACACATGTCCTAAGATAGGTAAATTGTATAACTTAACACTCAGACATACACAGTTTCACAAGCTTATTTAACATTCCTCTTGCGCACATATTTACAGTCGGCACATTAATACTAAGTTGATCCTTCCACATTTCTTCCATGTGGACTTTTGTTCACAACCTCCCATCATGATTGACTCATTCAACTCTACACCCAGTTATTTTTCAGCAGGCGCTCACATGCGATGCATATGTTACTTTGTTGGATATCCAAATACAAAAGGAGCTTATTTATTTTGAGGGAACCTGATACTGTTTTTCAGCATCATATAATGAGATCAAGATGAAAGATCGAAATACAGGGGAAGAGAGAGAAGGTTATGAAGCAATAGATATGTAGTGCTAACTGAGTCCAGCTTGTGTTGCCTTTAAAATTTGGCCGTTCTCTCAAAAGATGTGTGTAATTAAAAGCAACCAAAACAGGGGTAGGGTGGCAAAAAACAGGTTTTCCCTTTGTGATCCCAGGAGTAAAACTCACAGTGATTGAGCTCTCACAGCTTTGTTGTGAGATTTCTTGGCACTACTATCAATTTAGGCATTCCTCTTACATCACATGGTGTTATTTAATGGAAGAAGATGAAAACTGTTGAAGTTTTGCACAGTGAGGTAGCTCCTGATTTTGGTTTTCATTTCTCCTGCAAATATGATATCACTTGCCAAATAATTTACAGGAATCTGCTATTTCTAGTGAAAATAAAATCAGATAAATAAAACATAGAACCTAGTTCCTATAAAAAAAACAAAACAAAATAAGCCAGGAACACGAGATTTCCATTTTCTAATGTAATGTTTTGGAAACATTAGTTGTTCTTTCTTTTATACCAGTAAATATTGTGTCCTCATTGCTATGTTCTTTGTGAAATCCTGCCATCACTCTTCATCAGGTTACACATCTATATGTGCACAGGATGTATAAAGACAGAGTTCACACGTACACACACATATATACACACACACAATTAATGCAAGACATGTGGCCTTTGCAAGTCTCACTCAGGCCTCACCGGGTCTTACCTCCTTCAGTAGTAGAATGGCTGCTGTTTCTAATTAAGGACTACTGATAGGTCGATAATATGAATGGAAAGGATGTTAATCTATTATATTAGGTCTTATATCGTTTCGTAAACTTGAGCTTGTCTTCGTTTGTCATAGTAAAGTGCTGTTACCACTGTTGGGTTTTGACTCCTGGCCTGAGTCTGTTTCTTGCGGATTTTGCATGTTCTCCCCCCTGTGTGGATTTCCTCTGGGTTCTCCAGTTTCCTCCTGCATTCCAACAACATGTAAGGACCCAATCGCACAGGGCGCACTTCGGAGACTTGAATATGTGAGGCTGTCTGGCATGATTTTAAGAAGCTTACACAGGAAGAAGCAGTGGAAAAGTTATGTTTTTTTCTGTTGACAGGCCACTGCATAGGCAAGCACTGTCAATCACAAAGCAAAGCAGCATAAGGACATTGGCTAACTTAATGTTTGTGCAAGAACTACTACTACCCACTATTTCCCTCCATATTTTTGTCAGTATCAAACATATTAACTCATTTGTGCAGGTTACCGTTTACTCAGTAGCATGACCACACAGAAACTCAGAAAGAATCGACTTTCAAAAAGGGTTGTATTCCAGTTGCGGAGGATTCCTGTGTGTGTTTCTATGAAGTTGTCACATTCCCATCAAAGTCAATCTGTTTGGTGTTCAGGCTGATTGTGCAGTTGTTGGATATCATTTTTCTGAGTGGCAGGACTTGACCTTACAAATGCTATCCGCAGTTACTTGAGCTACTGAACAGCCCGTGAAGCTGACTGACATACAGTAAGCCAAGCTCTATGAAGCTTTGTTAGGTTACACGATGATTAGAGTGCTGAATAGCTGTCATCGTTTTTGGTGAGGTAAACATTTATAGGACACATATGGGTAATCAATCTGTCCCATCAATGTGCAAATGATTGCTGGGATCTGTCGCTCACTTTATATCTCGCCTTATTTTTCAGTCGGGCTCTTCAGTGACTATAACCTGTGCAAATGGGAAGTGGAACAAACAGGTGTCGTGTGAGCCTGTGGACTGTGGTCTGCCGGACAAATACCATGTTCATCCTGCACGTTTCAGCTTCCCAGACGGCACTACATATGGAAAGAAGATCACCTTTCAGTGTCGAGAACCTGCCCAGCTCATAGGTGAGATGCCTAGTGGAACATCCACAGATAAATACTTTCAGGCCATCCCTGAACAATCTTTTGCCAGGTTTATGAAAAAAAGTATATATGTATTTACTCCCTCTACTCTCTCTAATAGTGAATATCAATGGCAGATATCTTGACATTTAAACCTCAGATGAGAGGAAGTTTTTAACATCAGTTTTATAAATATCATTTAAATATCATTTAAATCTGGGTTATATAAACAGTATGCTATGCATATTTTTTTTCTGTATAAAACAACAAGAGATATAGTAAAGACATTCAGTGTCTGTTTTGCCAATCTCTGTTTCTTTTTAAAATTTCTCTTTTAATTTTCATATCTACTGACCAACACTTCTGTTTTGATATACCACTTTCTCCATTTTCTGCTCAGGTACAAACAACACCCTAACCTGCCTTGAAGATGGTCTGTGGTCCTTTCCCGAGGCCCTCTGTGAGCTCCGCTGCCCAGCTCCTCCTCCTGTACCCAATGCTGTGCTGCAAACCAAGCGCTGTAACGACACAGGCCTCACAGTGGGCACGCTCTGCAAGTACCTGTGCAAGCCAGGCTACCATGTCATCAACAAACCTAAGAGGTAAAGAGAGAAGGAGAAGTAGTTGTTGTTGTTTGTATTTTGTTGGTGTTTCATCAGAACGTTTCCAGGTGTGAGTACAAAAGACCTGAAATCTGTTCCATTAATCGCCTCTGGTCCCTTTAGGCGTGCATTTAAGCGACAGTGCACAGAGGATGGCAGCTGGCTAGAGGGGGCATGCGAGCCAGTGACTTGTGATCCCCCACCTCCAGTCTTCCATGGTTCTTATCACTGTACCAATGGGTTCCGCTTTGGCAGTATCTGCAGACTGAACTGCTCTGATCCTGCCGGTAAATCCGCTATCACCGCCACAGGAGGCTCTGCCCATACGGTGAGGCTGCTGCACGGTCCATGCAAGCAGGTCTGTCCATATCTTTCCTCTCTTTCTATTCTTGCTTTACCTACGTTTTTGTCTTCTTTTGCTCCTGTGTATAAAAAAAGACATTCTCTTTTTTCTCTCTTCTTCGCATCTGTACTGTTTTTTTTTGTTTCACCTTTAGGCTCAACGTGGTTTAATGGCATAAATGTACTGAATAATGTAATCAAAATGAATATCAATTACCAGCGATCTCAGTGTGTTGTTTAGTTGAAGTAATGTTATTGTATTATGTTGTTTTAAACATAGCATTATCGATATGATAGCTAATGATGCTAAAGTGCAGAATTAATCAGTAGGGACCTATTTGTTTCCTTGAATACACTCTCTGCCCTCTTCCTACACTGCCATCACTGTCTGAGCACTTTACTCTCTATTCCTGTTCCTCTCCCTGTCTCCCTCAGCCCTACTCAATTTGACGCCATGCTAATTAGATTGCTATTGATTTCAAGAATAGTCCTGCTGCCACAGACTTTTGAAATGTATACACCTTTTAATCTGTTCTGCCTCTCAGGCGTTGTGGCTTGGACGCCTGAAAAAAAAATTGGATTGTATTTCCCCTTTGCACTGGGTTGCCATGTCTGTGTCCTTGGCCTGCCAGTGTTTGTGTGTCAGTGTATGTGTGAGTGTGTGTATAATTGTTTGTCTGTCAATATGTGTGTTATTTTCAGGGCGCAGCATCTAATGCGATCCGCTGTAGGAAAGACGGAAACTGGACAGGGTCATTCCGCGTGTGCCCACACAGCAAAGGCCAGTGTTCTTTACCTCAAAACCTCCATTATAGTCTACAGTACTCATGCAAGCAAGGACACGGCATAGGTCTGTATACACAAATTTACTGTTATATAATACAAATTCAATTGTCTTACTGCTGACGTCATATTTCATTGTTTGCATTACTCACAGCTTTTGTTGTGTATGTGCTATTATTCTTCACTGTGTCATCATTACTCATTGCTTTTCAGTTTGTACCATTTACAGTCATTTTAATTTATTCTTAATACGAGTCAACATGTCATGTTATGTAAGCTAGCACTTTGAATCATGATCATTTGAAAGGGAAGGGGTTAAAGGGGTAAGGATATGTCATTTGAAATGTTTGATCTAGGTGTGGCCAGTGCATGCTTTGACTGTTTTTGTTTTTCCATTCCTTTCTCGCTCACGCACTCGCACAGGTGAGGAGTGCGAGCTGAGCTGCAGAGAGAGTAACAACGACGTGGTGATCCTCCCTAGCAACATGACCGCCGAAAGTGTACTTAAAGAGCACTGGAGGAACCCAAACAAAGTCAAGGTAGGTCTTTCGTATGTGTGTTTGTGTCCGCCTCACAGCTCTGACAGACGCACTTCACAAAGTTCTGCGATCCACATCTCTCCTGTAAGGAATTTCACGTATAGTGTCTACATCCTGGCTCTATTACCCACAATGCACGATGCCCGTTCTATGCTTGTCTTTTGTGCCCAGTGCCAGGAAAATGTTTGTCTTAGCGGCATGGCAACCCCTCAAACATTTTTATTTTGCTTCTGATTTAAAGTGCAACAACACGCTGTTGCCTTTTTGCAGCCCAATTCTCAATATGACATTTCATTAACCCTCTTTAAGAAATAATAAACTGAAAAAACATCTCTGGGATTAAATTGACCTGGCCTGGACGGTGGCAAGTATGTAATTATACCACTCAAAACATTCAGTTTCCCATGCATTTCTCTTACCACCAGAAATGAATTGTGGTGGAAAAAAACACAAAGAAAAAAAAAAAATTCTGCTAAATTCTTGGCTCTGACCAAGTTGTAAAACGTTATCAAATGGGTAATCATCACTAATCACAATAATTTTCTGGAAAAAAAAACATGATGCTCACTAGGTAATAATTTCTCACCTGTACTGTTTGTTTAAACTGGCAGATAGCAAAACATGGAGGTCACAGGTTATGGCATTGGAGGTCATTAAACACAAGAACTGTACAATGTGTCCCTGTGGGGGGTGGTTGTGGGCTGTGTGTTTGTGCAGCTTGTTGGATGGATGAAGAGGCAGGAATAGGGGTTGAGTGTGTGTACACTTCTGATTTTACCTCCCCATTTAACTTGATTAATGTCAACGGTGTGCAATTTGTTTTCGGTGTTTCACTCAGCTTAATGCCCCTTTTAGTTGTGGAGGCGTAGGAGGATCTTAATAAACAGCATCAAGTTTTGTAACTAGAGAAGGAGAAAAGGGAACACATTGTATTTCTCACTGTATTTTGTCCCACAACTCCATTTGTTTTTGCTTCAGAGTCGCACTGAGTCAGCAGCTTTTTGTGGTAGATGTTAGGGGGAGAGGGGCAGGTTGGGCCACGTGGACGTGAAATGATCTGTTTTTCATGGATTTGTGAAACTGATAGGATTTGTGCTCAGTCGTAACTTGAGACTTGAGCCGATGCTGTTGGGGGCAGTTGATAGCATAAGAGAAGTCAGAGAAATGAGGGTTGGCGGAGTGAGAATTGCAGGCAGTGGGACTGAGCGTGGAGATTTTTCAGGTAGTGTGAACATGTTTTGTACTGTTATAAGTTATTTCTTAATATGGGAAGTGATGTAGTTCTGCCCAAGTCAGGTCTAAGTCTCCAGAGTTTGAGCCCAAGTCACCAAAGAAGAGTCAAAGTTGAGTGCTAGTCTCCATTACCTAAATTTGAGCCATATCATCAAAGTTTAGTTGAGTTCCAAGATGGCTCCTGTGCTCAATTCTGGCACAATCAAAGAGCCAAAAAAAAAAAAAAAAAAAACTCCACATCAAACACAAATGACACAGCTGTCACTGTTTCAAAGGGAATCAAAGGGA
>OMNW01009958.1:0-17060 GCA_900303245.1 Selene dorsalis | reverse complement strand
AGGGATTTTGTTTACTCTATGCGTGACACAATACCCAAACAAATGTAGGTGCATGCATCAGAACTAACACCACCACCAGCAAAAAAAGTCCCCATCTCTAACCTCCAGGTCTGAATGCAGTCAGCGCTTGGGTCTGAGTCTAACTCATCAGTGCTATAGTCCAAGTCAAGTCACTAGTCCCAAAAATCAATAGTCCTGGAGTCGAGTACTACAACACTGAGTACAGGTAATACAAGGAGGATCAATTTCATGTCCCCAGACACATGCACAAGAACAGCAGTGACACCTTTTCCAATAGTAGTCAGTTTGTAAGACATTACATTTGTATTTACACTCATGTGTAAATACAAATGTGTAAAAATGCTTGGAGGTCCTTCAGAAAAAAGCTTCAAGAAACAGGAGCAGTAGGAGGTAGCTGTGGTGGAAACAGAAATCATTCATGACAGTGACTAACAGTTGTAGTAACAGTGGGAGTGCAGTAAGTGGAAGCAGACGTCATAATATGCCTCTAAACAACCCTGTAGGACAGGATGCTTCATATAGTATCTTAAAGAGAAGCCATGACCTGGAATGCACTTTCTAGTTCTACTTCAGCTGAGTTGGAGGTGAATGTTGCCCACCTTAATAACTGATGTTGATTTATTGCCTTTAAACTAGTTGTATTTCAGTTCTTAGTGTGACCCACTTAGAATTCTCCCCTGCTTTTCTACCTCCACCTCCTCCTCTTCTTTTTCCTGTCCCTCTATATCTAACGATTCTGCGCCCCCGGCACCCTCCTCCCCCTTTATCAGCAAAATTACCCTGTCGGGCTTGCTGTGGAATTAGTCATTTTCTATATGACATGACCTCGTCTGTGGTGGCGCTGAGATAGGGATCTATTTTTATGTGGTATCAGCGCCCCGGGGAGGCTTCAGAGGGTGAGGATCCCATACGTAGCGAGGGGTGAAGCCAGGCCACAATCATGGATTATCATGATTTACGGCCTTGCTGTGAGAGGAGAAAAAAAAAGAGTGAGAGAGAGAAAATGAGAGAGAGGGGAGGGGAGGGGGGGAGTTTCTGGATGACATCATCATAGCAGAACACTAGAAAAAAAAAAGAGAATAAAAGTACAGTAGTTGCAAAAAGTTTCACCTCTAAGACAAAATTATGTGTTTAATCTTCACCCACATAGGGACAACCCTCACACACATGCATACACGCAGCACAGCCTTGCCTGCACTGTGTGATGCAGTGCTACATCGCAGTAGTAGAAGTCTTACTCCCGCAGCTCTCAGATGTCCTCAGATGTAATGTTGTTCCTTCTTCTCTACCTTCATCCCCCCATCTTTCTTTTTTTTTTTTTGCATTGATTTGCTGACAGCGCTGAAATGAAAAATACCTTAGTTTGCAGCAACAAAAGAAAAGCACGTCAAATTTGTGAGATATTGGGACACAGGGGGTCTGAGAAATGAACCATCTAAGGTCAGACGGTCCTTTGCTGTGGATGGCACTTTCGATCGTGCACACTACTATCCCGAGTCTGGAGACACATTTTTGCTGTAAACAAAACCCTTCTCCGTGCTCTGGCTCAAGCACATGCATGTATACAGCTGTCACTACACACTTTATGAAGGCATAGTCGCACAGCACTGACACTCATACCCACCCAGAGTCACATGAACATGTGTTAATTTCATGTACCTATACAGTATATCCCCGTATGAACACATTTGCACATGCAGGTACACATTCTATGCTCAGCGCTGTCCACCTCCCTCGAGCACAAATGTTTTCTGTTGCATTACAATGAAGAGCACAGCAGGAGAACAGGATGGGATTCCACACATTCTGCAAAGATATTTGAGAGCGCGGTTCTCTTTACCTCTGTCTCTCTATCTTTCTCGGTCCAAATCTTCGCCCTCCTGGGGCCATGACTTAGTTATAAAAAACACCACCAAGTTATATCTTGTCAAAATCAACTTATACAGCTTTGTTCTTTGCTCAGTGTAAATCAAAGACGGCTTCACAATGAAAGCAACCATGTGTAGCACATGAGCCCCGTTGATATCTCCTATGTTTCACTTATTTTCGCTAACTTTTAGGATAAAGGTTATGTGGACTGAAATGCAGGTAAAAAGAACAAAGTCTTGGTAAAGCTGTTTGTGTGCTGCACACAAGGGAAATGGGACGTTCAGACTAAAACGATGAAAAAGCCTGTTTTCTTAACTAATTCAACCTCATTTCAACTTGTGTCTATTTTACAGACTATAGTGTGTACAATGGGCCTGAAGTGGTATCCACACCCAGAATTGCTCCACTGTATCAAAGGATGTGAGGTAAGGGCTCGGCTTGGGTTAGATGTTTTTTCTTTCCTTTGTATTTGTGGAGTAAGAGTCTCATCTATCACGCAAAACCTCTGGTGCTTACACTCTTTCACCTTTTGTGATCCTGAATTTATTAAGTACAAAGTATGAAGTTTTCCCGTAGATGACCAATGGAGTTTAGACAGACGCTGGATTGGCTGATGCTATGCAAGTAAAACTCTTAGAGAAACCTGTGGGTGAAGACTGATCTCTGGATTTATAACTTTTAATGTTCTTGCAGGTGCAACTGAGATCAGTGGCTAGACCTCTTTTGTTCTTCTACAGGCTATCTGAAGTGAGGGTGAAGTTATGATATACAGTGATGTTACAACACACTGGAAAAAAAATGATTTTTTTTTTCAGATAATAGCAAGGGGCAGCCACCTGCATGGGCAGCTGTATGGGTATAGGGTATCTCCTGCTAATTGAAAGAATGAACTTGTTGCTGTAGTTTGACGTAAAATCTGTTGGAAAATCTGCACGTGTGATCATGTGACCATGCGTTAAACCTGTCTTTTCTCTAAAAATGATGCATTTACATGTAAAAGAATTCTATTCCATTTCACGGAAGAATGATATCATGTGCTCGCTTTAGGCCAACTGGATAACCTGATTGGTAACCCAAGTGGAGGGTGGGGCCAACCCAATAAATCACCTTATTGGAGTGTTTTCTGTAGCGAATAGTTTATGGTGTCCTCAGTTTGACTTACGGGTCTGGCCCACTAAGGGCTTAAAAAGTCACATTGAAAGATGAGGGAAATTTAATGCATCAAATTCATCAGCAAATCTATTCAGAGGCCTCTAAAAGGCCCTGAAAAAGAACCTACCACTAAAACAAAAGCCATTTTCTGACAATTCACTCTTAATCATTATCAACCAGTTACGTTTGCAATAAAAAACTTTTCTCCTTATGATTAGTTTTTTTTCTTCTTATTGATATGTTGCTTCTTTCTTGTGTAGCCATTCATGGGAGACAACTACTGTGATTCGGTCAACAACAGAGCCTACTGTAACTATGACGGGGGAGACTGCTGCGATTCCACTGTCAAGACCAAGGAGGTTAGTGGCACGATCATACCTGAGAATAAAACTCACCCAGACAAAGACAAGATGTTGGGTTTGGTCACACTGATCAACAGTTAAGTTTTATGGCTCAGGGATAAATCCGACCTTTCACATGTGAGCATTTTTCATTTTCCCTGCACCTTACCCACTTGGACCTCCTTTACTTTCTCACTGCCATTCAACCAGTTAAGGTTGCATGTTTGCTTTATCAAACTCTGGCATTTATATATAATAAATTCTCCCTACAAAAGGTAAGTATAATGGAAGATTAGAATTTGCTGTCGAAGACTGTTTTATTTCACCTCTTGGAACGTCTCTAAACAGATTCTTCCTTCCTTTGCTTCGTGTCCAACCTTATATCACTGGTAGACAGATTACTGACTCCACATCCAAAAGAGTGGGAGTTTTCAGACTTCATCAGTAGTCTTTGTTTTTCTGAGGTATTCTGTATCCTAATGTGTAAAATGTCTATATTTATCTCTGTGTGCTTGTATTTATACTGCTACCCAAGATGCAAGTAGTCATTTTAATCTTAATTCTAATCTAATGTATTTATCACACTCTTAAGGATCATGAGCAAATGAACTTGATCCTAATATAATTGACTTGCTCCTCTTCACTCTGTCTTTTTTCTTAATTCCCAATTGGCCGTGCTGTATTTCATTATTAAGATGTACAAAAAGTTTGGTCATTCTACCTCTCTTAATTCAACGAGGTGCTTTGTCTGGCGCGTTCCGACCAGGTGCTGGCAACAGATCTGAATGGGAGTGTGTTGTAGCTTCTGTGCTGCAGCATCTGCTCCTCTGGTCTCTTACCATGTGCAGTTTTGACTAGAGTCCACATTATCCCTGTCCAGCCAGTGAAAGAAAAATAACACTATGTTAAAATATTACACCTTTGAAATATTGCATCTCACTCAGTTGATCAGCATGTACAATGTGTCTGGTAATTTGTCCAAGTAATAGATTTGTACAAGATTTAGATCACTGAGTCGTTGCAGTTATCATTAATTACTAGATATGGCAAATTAAGTTGTGGACATTTAGAACCAAGCACAAGCCAAGCAACTACTTTTCATATACTTTTCGATTTGCACAGTGCTGCTTTTTTATGGACATACATAAACTCACCTCAGACGAAAGAGAGGTCCATCAGTCCATGGTTTGTTTTTGTCCTTTATTCATAACTTTACTATCAGATGGAAGGTATTGTATCCTCTGTTCAATGGCAGCAGGAAAGCCAGTGAGCAGCCTGCTGGGAAGTGACCTCACTCCTGAAGTGGTTTCGCTGCTGTTGATTGACGCTATCTCATCTCTACATCTTCTGGCCCCAATCCAGTGCAGGGGCTCAGCCAGAACTTGCATAACTCAGTTTTACTGACAGACCCCAATGGGAGGATAGACTCCATTGAATTACTGCAGCAACAAGAGGTCAAGCTGGGCGAGAGGAAGGCAGGCAACAGGTCTTGTTGGAGTTAGGAATTGTTATGTTGCACATCAAAGGGAGGTATGATCTGAACATCATCTGTTTGGATGTCAAATAAGTAATCTCTGGTTTAAAAATGAAATGCCTTTGATGGTTTTGACTTTTTGGTCTACTTCCTGACAACAGTTAATACCAGACCAAAAGGAACAATTTATGTGCTTAGTCCAAGATTAGACTTTAAATCCAGTCAACATCACAAGCCATACTTTTGCAAACATATCTGCCCTGTAAATCATATGTCCTACATTCACCTTGGAGAAGAAACAAATCACAAACCAAAGGGAGGAATTTATATTTGACCTGTTTGTTTTTAAGTTGGCATTCCCTATTTTTGCTTTTTCAAACCACCATCACTTTCCTGTCAATAGAGTGAGGACTTGTTTCCATACATCCAACAAAGCATGTTAATTTTTAATCAAATTTGCATAAGCCCTTAATGTCACAGCTCTGGGAGTCATTACTGGCAGCCTGCTAGACAACACAACTCTCCTGTCCCAGTCCCACAGATCTCCATCTCTTTTCAGAAACATGAACATGTGCCTCGAACTGCAGATTAGCTCATCGAACAAGCAGCCAAGCAAACAGTCAATTCTGAGCTAAGTCTAAACACTAGATAAATATCTCTGCAAATATCACTATGGTGCATTTAGAGCTTGGTGTGGTCCTTACTCTCCAACACCACTGATTATACAACACTGTCTGCCTATGACTTGTAAACTACAGTGAAATTTTATTTATTCTGCAGGAGTTCAGCCTGGTCCAGCTGCTGTGTCACAGCACAGAATAACCCCTGCTAGTTGCTGAGAGGAAAAAATAGTATTTTTGACAATTCCCCAAATAACTTCTACTTCCTTAAAATCACAGAAAAGGGTTGATAATGCATTTAAAATAGTGCTTGCCTATATTTATATCTGCGCAAAGGGGGATGACTGAGTATAACTGCAGTCGGACTTTAATCCTTGATGCGGAATCTGGCTCAGGTTTAATGCTGTAGTATTTCCAAGCCAAGAAGGATGCTACATGCCTATGGTCAATAGTAGTGTCTGTAAAACAGGTGTTACCAGTTGGCTGAAATAATAACTGCAAGCAAATGGAGGAAATTAAGTAAATACTTAAACTTCTGTCACACCAGCAAAGATGGATTAGGTGAAGAGGAGGTCCATTCCAATTACTGAAACCTTGCTATTTTAAGCGGGCTGCTTCACTATAATACAGTAAGTAGATCACCTGGGCCCAAGAACTCCTGGCTGTCTGTCCAACTTCTACTTGAAGGCATTTTACCTTGGCATTATTCAAAGGAAATAGTCTGGCTGGTGTTTTCCACTTGTGGGTCCCCTGGAAACTGTTCAGAAAGATACGAAAAATTACTCTGAAATAACCAATCATAATTTGATTTATCGGCTGCCAGGAGCAAAGGGGCGAGGAAGGTTACTGTGGGTGAACAACAAAAAGGAAACACTAAGGAATTGAGCAGATATATGATGTTGATAAGGGCACAGAGGAAAGCCAGATGTTTGATTTAATCCCTTTTGGCGTGTCAGCCCATTGCCTGATTGATGCTGCTTACTTCCATACACGTGTTGTTTGGTACTCTGGCTAATATAAACCTCGTTTGCATGAACATCAAATTAACCTGAATGTCACTGGTAAATTATTAGCCTGACAACTTTATCTGGGGGTTTTATTGCGTTGCTTTGATATTTTTTGTCCACTTTTAAATTTCCTCTGTATTTGTTATCGTTTTGGTACTTGCGTTTAGTTAGGCATTTAGATTTAGTTGTTTATTCCTCTTGGGCAAAGGCTTCATAGTTATCCCTATTTGATCAACTCCGTCAAAACAGAAACAGGATACTTTGCACCTGATTCTGATTTTCCACCAAAGTGAACACATGCGTGGCAGGCAATGAGGGACAGAGTTGCATAAAAACCTCCAAAAACAAAGGAAAATGACACAATATATGACACAAGGAATCTGCAACTCATTTATGACAGACCCTCGCCTCTGAGCTTCTGAGTAATACATTTGCTGGGTGACAAAGAAAGGCAGTTTTTTCCTCTTTAGCGGGAAATCGATTCTTGTCCAGACCACAAGGGAATTCTTTGACCCCAACTTATCTAATTGTTCCTGAACACAGATTTTGTTGTCTCTGTTACAGTGGATCTCATTTGATGTCATCAAGGAAGTATCTGTATTTATTGCTGGTCATAGCAACTGTTTCATACACAGAAAACTCAGCATTTTCTTCTTTCTTTCTTTCTTTCTTTCTTTCTTTCTTTCTTTCTTTCTTTCTTTCTTTCTTTCTTTCTTTCTTTCTTTCACGTTTATGTGGTGAAATACTTACCTGTACAACTCCACATCTGAAAATCGTCTTGCAACTTACTCCTACTATGTAATATTTGTCATAAACTGAGGTCTGTATGACAGAGGAAATGATTTGGCTTTTTTAAAGAAGCAAAACCATATATTTGCAATCATTTTTCAGAAGGAACCAGCGGGCTTGGTGCTACAGACAGGGTTTGGAAGCTGTCAAGTAATAAGAGATGGTATTCTTTCACTGCAACCTCTCATTGTTGGTTTTGGTCTTTTCACATATTTTTTATTAGATACTTTATTGCTGGGGAACTGCAGTAACCAGGGAATTGTGCTACTACAACTTTGGCCTTCAAACTAAAATTAGTCATTTTTGTTGAAACATATTCTTTTATTATTCTATGATAGATTAGCATTCAAATGATGTCACAGTTTCAACCATAATTCATTTGCTTCCATTCCTTATGACCTGTGAGAGAGATACCCACACACTCACACTCATTCATTCTGCTGTTCATGCTGTCCCCAGTCCCTTTCAGTCACTCACAAACACACACACACAAACACACACACATCACATGAACAGACATACCAGCCACCAGTTGCTTTGATGCAGAGGTCAGGTGACTCAGTGGGAATCTTGATCAGAGCTGTTGTCCCCAGCGTGTTGTGACACAGCACACGAGAATGACAGCATGACCCCTTCCAACTAAAGAGCCACACACACACACGCACACACAGCAGACACACCTATTATCTGGTCCTCTGCCAAAGCCTTTTACATTCATCATTTTCCTCTGATCTGTAGTAATGAGGTAAGAGGAAAAAGAACAGGACAAAATGAAATTTTATAACAGACCTTCATCCTCCCTTATCCACAGTCATATATATCTTTTTGTCCTTCAAGTCCGTCCAAAAAAATCCTCGTCTGCCTCACACTCAAAACCAAATGTGCATACCACTATTATGTCTGCACTCCACTGATGGCAAAGATACGACACACTGATGGAAACATCTGCTCACCCGTCCCTAGCAGAAGATGCTTAAGAAACTTATTTGGTGCAGTCACATGGTTGTTTATTATTGTGTTACTCAACATCAAATGCCATGCTTTTCAAATATGACATGGTTCAATGCATCAAGAATGAAAAAAAGGAAAAAAAAGTAATTTTTGGAATGTGATACAATTCCTTCCAGATACAACAAGTGAGCATTTTCTGCTCTTTCCACATAATCTTAAAAGCTATTGTAGGAATTAGGTTATCAATTCCTAAATATTTCCAGATTCCGTGTGTTTCCTCTCTTCTCTTTTTCCTCAAAGCTCTGAGTTTCATCCTGATAAAAGCTGAATAAGTACACTTGGGGGGAAAAAGAGGAAAAAGCAATGGAACTCGGTTGCTCATTTAGTTTTAGTCCTCTTTCCAGCAAATGCTGCTCTCGTCTTTTATTTTGGTAGAGATTTGTGTATTAAGGAGTTCTGGATGACTTGCTGTGTATTATTCCACCCCAGGAGCTTTGAAGGTGCAAGGACTGGCTGCACGTAAGGTCACCACAGGATCTCCCCTTAATAGTTGCAAGCTGTTGGCTGGATTTGGAGAGGCAGGGAGGAGAGGAGGCAAGAGTATGCCTTTCTGAGGGTTGCCTGCGCAAGACCCTTTTTGTAGGTCCCCTTCAGCCCCCCCACCCCCTAGTTTGGAAGGAATTCCTTTCTTGGATGCTGGAAGCTGTATGCAGAGGGCACCGATTATATAGTTATACGGCTTGGCCTCTCTAAAACAACTATTTCTAAATGTGTCTGTATGTTTTTCTGTCTGCATTGGTGGTGGGGTCTAAGTGCTGAGATCTCTCCCAGCCCTTCACCCCTGTTTACAATTCTTAGTCTGGCACAAGTATGCTCACTACGTGACTTGCTATGTGCCACGATTGATGTTTGTGTCCTAGCTGATGGTCCGTGATAGCCACCCCTGACCACTAACCTCTCGGTCTGCGCTGGTGACTCATAGACAAATCTCTTTGCTGCCTTTTAAAATGTCATTTCCTTCTCTGCTATTTTGTCTGTTATTAGATACATCAAATATTCACATAACTGGGTGCCAAAAATGCATGCCATCAACAGCACTTTATTTTTTTAAAGCCAAGTTGACTTTATTTCCCATTGCCAAGGCTCTGCCAGGGCAGTTTAAGGGGAGGAGGGGGCTGAGGCGTCCACACATGCACTATGGGTATTTTTTGGCCATGGTCTCAAAAAAAGTTTGTCATCTTTTTACTTTTGTTACTTTTGTTGTTTTATTGAACCACTATAATGTGATACTTCTGGTTAAAAATTATATAAGAAGCAGTGTTCAATATCATTTTCAGCTTTTCTCTGTTAGAAGTTGTACTGTGTTGCCCAAAATGCCCAAGACCGAAACATTGTGAGTTCTTATAAACTCTAATAACCTCAGCTACTTGCTAATGAACAGTGTGTTATGCATCCCTAGATCAGCCAGTTCCCATTTCCCCAGACCTGTGCCCCTTACACCACCTCCCCTTCTTTAAGCACTGACTGACACACTCTGCACACACAGAAATGTAGAGAGGAACTCTGTGTTATTTTGACCTGTTCCTGAGATGGAAGGATGGGGCTCTGACAAGGTCTGCGTTCTTCAGAAGGGCTTTCATGTTGCTGTTAGTGGGTGTCCTCCCCCAGCCCTCCTCTAGCCCTGGGACATGGGGCGGCATGAGGGCCCCCAGGCCCACAAGGCCAGCCAGTCCCATTTCCCAGCCACCCTGAGAGAACCTCAAGTCAGGGCCAGATGTGGCAGCTGGCCCAGCCACCCTGGAGGTCAAGGTCAAAGGAAACCATGTCAAATTTGCCACCCACCATCATTCTCTAGATAGAGAGATAAACAGAAGTGGCCTTGGAGGGGAAGTGAGGTGTAGAAGGGAGGTGGGAGGCGTTGTGGGGCATTGCACTGAGAGAGAGATAGAGAGAGAGAGGAGGGATAAAAAAAGGTAAAGTAAGGAGGAGACTGAAGCAGACAATGTGAAAGTGTGAAACTGAGAGATAGTGCAATCAAAGTGAGAAAGAATTAGGTGAGAGTAAGAAGCCCCATGTTCTTGGCTTCAAAATGCCACAGAAGAAACACTGCTCACACAGTTGACAGCTGTTTCTGAAGTGTGTCCGGACCTGGGCTTGTAAAGTCGTCACACGTAGGCCTCATTTTCTCAGAGGAGTCTGGGCACTGTCCACCTGGCCCTCATATTAGGAACACCCCCACCGCCCCCCCTCAACACACACACACACACACACACAAACAACTTATTTTATACCCTATTTCAAAGGGGAACCTGCGTCACTGCTCCTCAGTGACTAGCATGCTCCCCCATGTCATTCCAAAGGGCTGCAGTCTACAAAACCCTGACTCTCAGAAACTGTTGCTGCTGTTTCCTGTGTTTTGCGTAGAGGCATTTACTACTACTACTTTACTTACTAAATGGGAGACTGAGACTACCATGATATCTGATTTTAAAATAATCCCATGCTTTTATTTTCTACCCATTTTATTGTCCAAATTTTCTTACTGAAATATTCTCAAAGCTGAGGAACTCTTTTAATGGTGGTCAGAATCTCCTTGTAGTGAGAAACATGGGGACTTTAATATAGAAGTTTAAAAAGATCTGCTCTTCGGAGGAAAAGCATATGTACAGTATGTATTTCTGAAAATCTGTAAAAACAGTCAACAATTACTGCTCACAATGAGGTTTCCATAAATATGCACCATAACAAGATGAATTTAGTATGCATTTAGTAGTAATTAGTCATACAGAAAGTGAGTCAGCCTTAAAGTCCAAGAAACTTTGAAGCTGACAGTGTGCAATGCAGTAGACACCACAGTTATGAATGTGTCTTTTAGTGGATGGGAAGTTCTCATTTCTTAGTCATTCTTTGCTAATGCATTCTGTAATTACTTGACTAACTTCTCAGATAGTATTAGCTCTTAATGCAATTTATTTGATGGTATTACAGTAGCAGCTACTTCATATTCACGTAATTGCGCCATGACCCTCCCCTGGAAACAGCCCCTCCCACAAAAGCCAGGCAGCTTTCAATAATAGCTTTGAGCTAATAGCTGTCTTTGGCATGAGGCGTGCTGTCAACTGCATATATCTGTGTTTGGTAAAGTGGCTGGTATTGTCATTACATTTACATTGTAGACTGAGATCCATTGTGCAATAGAGGTGGTGCCACTGAGCCCTAATACGAAAAAGTGACACTGGCCCGCAGGCGCCCACAGATTGATCTGATAAGCCACCAGAACACAAATGGATACATGCCCTCAGTCTGCTGCCTGCCCTCCATGACTTCGACCACATGTGTTCCTTGTTTGGCCTGGAGAAGGGGGACACATTTTGTGTACCCAAACAGCTGAAACAGGGCCCCCGAGAGGCAAGCAGACAAGGCAGCAGCAGCTGGTGCTGGTGACGCATTGCCAACGTTTGCCAGTGACGTCAAACGCCAGGGGCAATGGTCAATGATCTTTCAGTTCTATTTCCACCTTTAACTTTGACATCAGACCATCAGAGAAACTAGAATATTGATTTTTCTTATATTCAAAGACTGAGAGATATCGATCTAATGGGCCAGATGCACTCAGAATCTACATACACCTTACGTTTTAATTATACTCATATTATCTACCTGCTATAGTTGTTGTACCTGATATGTTTATATAGATCTTCATGGCAGAGACTTAGATTTGGGTGATTATGTCTTGGGCTTCAAAGTAGTGCTTTTGACCACCAATATGCATTTGTAATAGACACATAAGTTATACAAATCAATTACACTTAATGACTGTAAGTGTCTGTCTCTTCTGCTCAGGTAATTCCATTCCCCATGTCCTGCGACAAACATGATGAGTGCTCCTGTCGGGATCCCAACGCTATAGAGAACAGAAAGGATGAGCACGTCCATTCCCTCGGGTGACCAACCGGAGCAGGGACCTCTGTTTGACTTCCCAGGAACGGCGCTCCAACACAACACAGCCAGAGTGGCCGAGGCAGACCCCTCCTTCATCCTCCTCTCGGCATTCAGTTTCCTGCACATGCTGCTTAACAGGCATACCTCTCCATCCATACTGCAACCCCAACCAGCTGAAATGCCTCCGCCTTCACATCACAGAAAGATCTAGAAAAGAGGATGGGACTCATGAGACTCCACAGAAAACTTCATTTCTTCAGCTAAAAAGGAAAGTAACCCTGCAATATCATCATGAAAAAAATAATATATATATATATATAGCAAGGAGAAAAAAATACATGAAACAGACACTTTTTTTTTGGAAAGAATAAGAAAACAAACAACAACAAAACAAAACAAAAAAAACTAAACTAAAACATAACCAAGCCTAGGTAGCATGCCTTTGTTCAGTTTTGTGCTGGCTTCAGTGTCTATTTTAGTGACCTTGCTCTGCAATCACACGATTGAACCTAAGGTAACTCAAAATGTACAAGTTGGGGATTGTGTTGATGTTGGCTCTGTGTTTTTGAAAATATGAAGGAAATCAAAAACAAAATGTTAAAAAATAATAATCCTCACACACTTTGAAGGCATGTTCGACACCTTTTTCGAGGGGCTAGAAGTTTGTGTTTAAATCATTCCTGGTTTCTAACTGGTCAGACATTCTGTATCTCTATGTCCTTTTTCAGTAAAGTGTGTTTCTCCATAGGCACATCAGAGGCTATAGAGGTTATGCCTAGCTTGGTGGGGAATGAGACAGCCATATTCTTAAGGCAAGACACTACAGGTGAACATTTAAGTAACAGGCATCACCAAGAAACTTTCCCCGCTGATAACTTACACTAAAACACTGATTTATGTTTAAGTATGCAAACGATGCATTATCTAATTTCCAGAACTGAAATCTGAATATTGGGTAAGTGAAGTGTTTTTCCAGGTATATTATATATGTCGGTTTTTATCGCTCCACAAATCAGAAATCTCAGTCAGCTATAACAAATTCATTTTTGCATGTTTTTAGGAATAAAATATTATATAAATCGGGTGATAAAATATACACGTAGGAATCCCTCTGTGAAAATCTTCAGAGGAGTAAAACTGGAAAGTTTGGTTTATGTAAATGCTACTGAAGTGGAGATATCTGGCTTAGAGTATGAAAAAAACGGCCCTCAGAGATGTATATCATAAAATTCCAAACATTTTTTATTGGAGACCACTATTTACACAGGATACACAGAAAATGACCATATTACATGGTCATATTTCATTTTGCAGGCAAGAGATAGAGCTTTAGAGTGACACCTATGATGACATGACGCGGACAACGATTGCGGTACTGCATGTTGCGTTAGAGTGCTGATTGAATTTAGGAGAAATCTACATATGCAACTAGACAAAGTGTCATTAAATACACACTTAAATGTGTATTTTGGACATTTTCTTTCCAGTAGTCTGAAAGGAGACATACTACAGAAGCAAAAATATCCCAAAATCTCAACATTAACCAGCTCGTGAAAAAAGCTGTTTTTGCCTGCCGTGTCTCGCCTTAATTTAGTTTCAAGCCACAGATTCAACACAAAAGCCAAAATGAAATACACAGAAACGCACACACAACCGAAAGCAAATTCCTGAATGCATAATTGAGACATTTATAGCATGATTTCTGCTACTGCGTTTGCTGCTACTTGCCATCGTCACATCATGATACCTAATGGGGTTGGACAACTTTGTCTGCCTTGCTGCTTACAGTACCTCTTTCTAGCATTCACTCACAATTGCATGTCAGTACACGATACTTTCAGCTCACATCAATACACGTTGACAACACCACCACACATGAAATGCACTAAGAACTTTAAAACAAACTCAGAACCTCACTTGTCATTCCCATTTAAACCAACTGCCCAAGAAAATACTACACACATCAACCACGACTTAAAGAATGTCATTGGTAACACCTCACTTCGGGTTGGCGTGATTTTAGTTTCAGTTTGAACTCCTCCCTCATGGTGCTTGATGAGAACTCAAGCACTGATTTAAAATGTTTAAACTGAAAATAAAATGATCTCAGCCCTGTTCAGAATGTACTCAATGCTTGTCAGGAGTCTGTGGCTTCTTCTTTTTTTTTTTTTATTTTCTTTTTCGATTGCACAGTACTGCACAGCACAGTCACACTAAAGTACAGAAATAAAAGGGCTGGATATAGGCCATGGCTCTTAGTGAGAATGGAGTATAGGTGGAAGGACACCGCATGTGACACACACACACTCGTACCCACATTTTGTCTCATTCTCTCCCCTCCTACTTGTATTGGACTCTCACCTCTAGCTCTGCAGGCAACAATGTTGTCTATAAAAATGACTTTTGGATGTAAATGTGAGTACAGCATTAGCAGTCACAATATAATCAAAGGTCCCTAATATTCTGCAGTAAAAAAAAAAAAAAAAGAAAAAGAAAAAGAAAAAAAAAGTGCACTTGATTGTGATCAGCACTTTTCAGTATTGTGAACTTGGGTGTCCGTCCCCACCAATTAACGTCATAAAGCTGGTACAACAGCTTTGTAATGTGTTTCTCATCATTCCACACAAACATACACACTATTTTTTTCCTCATGCACATTTGATAATGAAGGCTGCTTGGCATATTGGTCCAAATTTTGCTGCTCCTACTTGGCTGCAACAATAACCATGTATACAGTTGGCATGGTTATAACTTTTCATTTCATTTTGGGTCAATGGCATGGTTCCTCTGACTCATATTAGGCTGCTATAGCATTCCAGATCATTATCATGAGTAGGGAAACTATATGTAAGCAACGAGTTGTACAAGTGGCAATGTAAGACCAATTTCATGTCATTTAACAAACCGATGTTGGTGAAAAACTGAGAAAGTACCACAACATGCAGAGAAAGTGAAAAGGTATTATTTCCACCAAATACAAATACAAAATATTGTGTAAATATTACTATATGTTATTGATAGACAGAAGCGTTGAGAAATGTTTTTTTGTTTTTGTTTTTGTTTGTTTGGTTTTTTCATTTTCATGTATTTCATTTTTACAAAATGTCATATTTAATCAGTGTTTGTATTATTGACCTCAGTTACTGCACTTTTTAGTTGCCATGTAAGAAGAAAAAGTATATCTTTCAAATATGTTTAGAAGCTGCTATTGTCAGAACGGTGATCTGAAACAAACTGTATGATATTCGGTCATTTGACTCCCTGTGTTGCTATTAGCTTTCCTGTCATTAGTTTAGTTGTATCTGACCCTAGATACTCCTCTCGACTTGCATTCAATTTTATCAGTGTCACTATGAACCATATATTCATCTTCCACCATCCTTAGAGGCCCCAGATCTTACAAAGTAGGGTACACACTAATGCATTATCTATAAAAAATACAGTATATTGTCACATATTTAAGGTCTAGCTAGATTGCAGATTTGTTTGTCTTTTATTTTGCCCTGATGTTTCGTCTAAGGTTAAAGGTGTACATTTTGGAGAAACCTAGATATGCTGAAGGTGAAGAAAAAGCATAAATGAAGAAACTCCCATTTAAAAAAAAGGCACTCTTGAAAGACTTTGTAACTTTTATGAAATATGAAACTTTGTAAGGACATTTGAAAGGCTACATCATCTTCAAAGATTGCATTTAACACTTTATATGAAAAATATGTAGTCCTGGTTAAAAAAAATACAAAAAAACAAAAAACACACAAAAAAAAAGACTTGTATTATGTTGATATTATCAAATTATATGTAATATTAGTACTCCAGATACTGCTGCTTTACATAGAGCTGTTACCAGTGGGGAGAGACTGACCTGCAATCACTACACTATGCCAATGACATGCAGTACTGTGGTTCATCATCTGCCACTGAGGTCACTGGAAAGCCAATTCCAACCATTTGAATGGATAAATCCAAAAATCTGTCATCAGATCCTTCCCTTCATCCTGTAAACTGAATCAATATAACCTATTGTTGCTTCCACACACATTGACAAACTTATCAATATCCTCCTCAACAATTACTCGTACCATCTGGACACCAAAACAGCTAATTGTTATTACTATCAGAGAAGCTACAGAATGTGACTGCATGTCAATGTGAAAAATTATATTCTTAATATTGGAGAAGGTACCCATAAGCCATAGCTAAACAAGATATTCACGGAAGAAAGTATAAGATTGCGCATTGGATGAGGACGTCACCTCTCTACTGTAGTCTTCACAGGATCCCTTGCTGTACCTCATGCCTGTAATGTTTGCTGCTTCTATATTTTTGGTATTTTAGTGACATTTTTTTCGTCTCATAACAATGGTGTAAATAGTAGAACTATTTATTGAGAGTGTTATACTTTTTTAAGTTATATTTAATGTCCATGTAAGTTATTTTTCACATTGTTCTTCTAAACAAAAACATCATTGGTTGTGATAGCTGCCGTCATGCATTGATCAGACATACTTCAAGCCCACAACCATGAACGAAATCTCATTGGTCACTAAGTATAGATGGACACTGCTTTCATCCAATGAGTATTTGCCACATTTAAAATGTTACTGAGTGCAGTGTATCTTTTTTTTCCCTTTAAAACCAGAATGTAAAGTTTTTGTTTTCAATTTTTTTCTTTTTTCTCTGCTTTTTTTTCTTTTTTAAATGCACACATTAACCATACTTATGAGGACTTCTGAAAGGAGAACCAAGTAGATATAACGGTCAAGTACAGAAATCCATAATATCACAAACAACGTCTTCAGGAGCAGTGTAAGGCACAAGGAATATATGTACACAGCCAGCTGAGGGCAGGAGAAAATGGGCAAGTGGCAAAGATTGGAATCAAAAATGAAGGGAA
>OMNW01009957.1:16648-27460 GCA_900303245.1 Selene dorsalis | reverse complement strand
TGTGATTTTTAAAAGATAATTTGGAGCCAGGAAGTTGATGTAGACGCCCCTGAGGTGTAATTTTAGGATCCAGTGCTTCTTGCAGCTTTACCTGAACTAAAACTCTGAACATCTGAGGCCTCTGCTGCTTCAGTTTTGACATTTTTTTGTGTAGTAGTACTCCCAACTTAATGGAAGGATAATGTTGAATGACTGGAGTGCCTCTTTGAACAGTGCATCTGCTCATTAATCTCAGCCATTAAATGGAACTTCTATGATGCTACAATTAAAAGAGCTGCTAGAGCTGAAACAAGTAGTCCATTAACAGGATATGGCAACAATTCTGATTAATAATTAATAGTTGGACATGCATCAAGAAAAAATTTACAGACATTCCCCAGGATCTATCTTTGTCTCCAAGATTTGCTTTACTTAGTTTGAATAAAAGGACAGTTTCAGTTTCAGAAAGCTGAAGAAAAGAACAGTGGGAAGCTGTGACAGATATTTTGCACCATTTTGTAAATTCATACATGAAATATGGAAAAGAATAAGAGCAAGATCAAAGTATTTTAGAAAAGATATAAAATAGTTTTAACAGTGTAAACAACATAACTTCAGCTCCTTCCAGAAAGACAGTTAAGCAGAGACATGTGTCAGTGTACACAGGTCCAGATCTAAATGGATACCATCCTGTCCAGCCTCAATACAAATGAATGACCCAGACAGTTAAGATGTAAAAGCATTGTCTTACCCCTTCACCGCATTCCTCGATCTCTGATACATTGTCCAACAACTGCCGCATGTTTTAATGCCAGCTGACCACCCGCCCACCGCACCATAAGTTCTACTCAGCCACCAATCAAATCAAATGATTTGCCAGAGCAAAAGGGACCAGGAGGCTTCACCAGCTGTGGTCATCTGTAACTGTCAGTCACCTCGTTCCCTCCACCCACCCTGCCTTCACTCTACACACACACACACACACACACTAGATTACAGACAGCTCTTCCCCCCAGATGAGGTATTTACGAATGTAAATGCTCCTCCAGTTGCAGGACAGTATATCATGCTAAAGGTCGCCTCTAAGAATACCATGTTTGATAGGCCAACATGGGTTTATAACATTCTGGAGACATTTTCCAAACAATGCATCCCCAGCTACATCCCAGCTACATTCCCATGACATTAATCTTACACTGCATACACTTAGTTGACATCTTGTGTATCTATTTTATGCAATTAACCATTTTTGCTGTGATATATTTATCTGCCAAAATGTAACTGCCTCTTTACAGACTGAGACGTTACACACAAAGGTTTCCAGGTTCCACTCTCAGTGCTATGAAAAGAAACATATCTTGTTGAGATATCAACAGTACTTATTTTTGACATATCTAAAATGGGAAGTTTCCATCAGCCTGTAAAGAAACATGCAGCTCTTAGAAATCCAGTGTTGGAGATGGCTGAAGTCATGCTCTTATAACACTTAACATTTCAATCACAATGATAATAATTTTTGCATTGACCAACTAACGTGCTGATGTATTCACCAATGTATTGGTTGGGCTGTTTTTCCGCTGCAGCATCAATATTTCCTTTTTCACAAAGGAACAGTGAAGTTCCATCTCTACATCAACATGTTGCCTAACAAGCAAAATGCCACAAGTTTGTCAGCCAGCTTTAGGATTTAGAGGGATCTGTTGTAATTAAAACTCAGTACTGTGTCGTCTCGCAATGTCTCATATATCTGTCTATCAGCTGTTGAACTTCAGAGGTGTGAAAAATCAGAGATATGCAGATGCTGGTAAACAATAGGGGGTGGGAAAGGAGGAGACTGTTTTCTAAACAACAACAACAACAACACTGAAAACAATGCAGGCCACAGACCACGTCATTCCTAAATCCATAAATGTGTTAAATTAGAGTATTTGTTGTGATCTGAGAAGAAGCAGAGGAAAAAGAAGAAGAAGAAGAAGCAGAGGAAAAAGAAGAAGAAGAAGAAGAAGAAGAATGGGAAGCAGCTTTGTTTATCTAGCATCTTTCATATAAGAAAAACAGCTGTTTTGTTTACAAGTGTTTTGTAATATAATGCAGTCAGTGTCTGTGTTTTAGGGCCTGTGTCACCACTAAAATGAGGAACCAAGTGATGAAACTAACTGCATTGCAACTACGTGGTTGTAATATCTGATGGCAGAGGAAATGTTTGTGGTCTGGTTGAATGTTGTCATCTTTTCTAATTCAGCGTACAGCACAACAACACATTCTGAGGCTCTGACTCCAAACACCACCAAGTCTCGGTTTAATCACTCGGTGCCAAACCTAACTATCACTCTGGGAAACGTCTCTGACGCTAACTTTCGCCTGTATTGTCTCTCATTTATCTCCAGATACAACCAATATCTGACTATGTCAACCCTGCCGTGGGGGGAAAAAAGTGTCAGAGCAGTGAAGATAAGGCAGTCTGTTAGATGTCACTGTCGGCCCTCCCGTCTCGCTCTGTATTCCCACAGACTGTATCACAGTGTCAGCAGGTGTCACACAGACACGGCGTCCCCTTCTCTTCCTTGCAGGCTTTTTTTGATTCCCATTTGTTCCCTCTTTCTCTCGTCTCCCTCCTCAGCTGTCAGCTCGTGGTCAGGGGTCAACAGCTCCGAGCCAGGTGCCTGCTGGGACAGCTGCCATGGGATTTACACACAGACGACACTGACTGCAGATGTGGCCTTTTAGTGCAGGCCAAGTTACAAGTGCTACCAACACGTAGCTTGTTAAATGAAACTGAATATTCAATTTTCCGTGTATCCCTGAATAATAAAGAAACATGACAGACCTAAAAAAATAAAAATAGCGTCCATCATCCAAAGATTTTCCCTCCATCCCTCGAACCACAACTGACTGTACGTTACTGACCGCACAAAAAGGTTTCAGGAGGGTAACTTTGATTACTTTGATGAATTTTATTGTGTCATCACATTTTGGAAAAATATTTCCTTCCCGATGGTAAAATCCATGACCAGGACTGAGTTATTGTTGATGTCATTGTTGACATTTTGTACATTCAGTAAAATCCTCCTGCAGGCACTGTCATATTACAGCTTGTATTATTGGTCCAGTTCTTCTCTACTTCTGTTGTGTTATGTGAATATTATACACTGTATCTTAATATAAAATAATTAAAGGTAAGTGCACAAGAAGCAGGTTTCACACTTATTTTAAGGAGAGTCGACAGCAGGAAACAAGATAGATGACAGAATCTACGCTCGTGATTATCTGCTCAGGAGAGGAAGGCTAAAAATACGGGCGGTGTGAAGCACAGAGACACGGTAGAGAGATACCAGATGCATTGTGGCATTGATGGTATGTCAGGGACACTTAGACACACACACACACACACAAACACGGGGACCTGTGGACTAAAGATAACCCCTCACATGTTCTTGGTATAAAATAAATAAGATAGATAAGATGATTTGTCATTCCTCCAGTCACTTCTGTGTGTGAGACATTAAGTCACTGTTGAGTAATACATCACTAAACTAAATTAAATAGAAGCTGTGACTCACTGATTCAGGGAAATGAGGGCCTTTTGATTTGTTATTCTTAACTAAATGCTGTCCTCCTTGGTGGAGATATGTTGCATTGATATTTTGCCGGCTACACTGACAGTCTTCAATTACAAGTTAGTCACCATGTTTTTAGCAAAATGCCCAAATCAAATCGGTTTCATCTTCTTATATGTGACTGTTTGGTCATTTTTCTTGATGTTTTGTAATAATAAACTGATTATATTAAGGGAATGTGCTTCTCTTCATTTAAGACAACATGGACAACATGGACTCATAATTCAGACATTTGAGGAACCAACTGATTGACAGATGCTGCAGATTTATCAATAACTGTCAGCTGAAATTCAATAAACCATCAATTTAATTCAGATTTGTCTTGATATAATTTCATAAAGTGAATACCACTGGGTCCTGAGTCACCTTAGACTGAAACTTCAAAGCTCCCAGGTGGCAGAAAGGCTGGACTTGTAACAATACAGGCCGGTGAAGTCAAGGCAAGAGCTTAGTGAACAAATGAAGGAGAGTTTTTACCTGAACTATGCTGGGGTAGCATGTGGTTGTCTGTGGGTAGACAGGCAGTCCATAAGGCTGGAGAATCACAGTAGGTGAGGAGAGCATAGCCCAAAACCCACGCACAAGGAGACAGGGAACAGTAGATGATGGGAGGAAGAGGAAAAGGAGAGCAGGGGGAAAATGATGGATTGATATTGACACAGGAGAGCAGGCAATCAGGCTGGGAAAGAAAAAGAAAGAAAATCCCAACAAGAGAAAAGAGAAGATCCAAGAGGGTGGCGGGAAAGAGGGTTAAGTCTCTGTTTAACCTTGCAGCTGAGTAACACAAGAAAATAACAAGGAAAGTCCAAAAGACAACCAGTGTCCTGTCAGGAAAAGACAGGATATGGAGCAGTGAAAGAGAAAGCAAGTGAGCCTCTGTGTGTCCATCAGTTGATCATGCAGCCTGACAGACAGAAACACATGCTCAGGGTCCCATTTCAGAGTTATATAAATAGTCGCCCATGTCCTTCTCCCTGAGTTTACCACCTTAACACCCTCACTCTCACACACTTTGTCGTGCAAGATTTCTCACAGCTTGTTACACATTTTTTGTACAATAGGAGACTATTCAACCGCGGCTCAGTGCAAGAGTTTCCTGAATTCAAACTAGGTCATTTGACATTTAGCCGAACAGCTGTCAGTCTGCTCTTTTTTTTTTTTTCATGTAGGCTACGTGACGATATTAATCACATTTATGATACTCACTTGTCTACAGGCAGTAGGAAGGCACAGGCACACACACGCACACACACACGCACATACATACACACACGCACACACACACACACACACAAACACACACACATTAAGCTAGCACAGCACAGCAGATGTTGTTTTCTGTTTTACCAACAGAGGGCGACCATGGGTTCATGAGGGCGACATGTCCAACGTCCCGGCTTCCGTTCCGTCGCAGATCGGCATGATGGGATATGTAGTGTGAGCGTCGGGCCTATAAATTAAAGGGAACTTCCTTGAACGTCCTCTTTACTGCGCGAGCCTGAGCGAGACAGGTACGAGCCGCTGCCTCATGCTACTTAACAACAAATGAACAAGAGATATGGACTTTTAATGTACAAAACTTCAACTGCAATAAACTGTTATTAGGCTTTAGTGTTGAATATGCCACCGAATGGCCTTCGTAGCATTTTGGAAAGGGTTGTTTGAGAGAAGCTAAATCGGCTAAGCTAACGATAGCTCGCCTCAGGAAAACGTGTTGTGGTGCAGCTGCGGCCTAGTCGTATGACTGATAAAATGCGTGAAGCAAACGCATAATTTTATGATTTTTATCGTGTACATTGTTAAGTTAAAAGTTGACAATGTCACTTTTGCTAGTTTTGTGGCGGTAAGCTAATAAAACCTCCGGCCCCGACTCACGACTGCAAAGTTAAATATTTAGCTGTTTGTCAGTTAGCTGTGAGGTACAGAGATGTGAAAATGAATTCAGCGGTTCATTGTAACTCATCCCGTAATGAATGTAACTTTAAAAGTATAGTCTTTCTTCTGAGTTCATTTGGTGGAATAGCAAAAACTAAAACGGGCTGTTATACGCGACTGGCTTTCAGAGTTGTGAGGGCATTTATAAGTGTTTTAATTGAAACCATTGTCATTCTTGTAGAAATAATACAGATGTAATTGCAAGGTTGAATTTTTTGATCAATCTGGCAATATCCTTAGCAAGAATCTGTCACATGACCACCAATTTAAATATTTCCTCAGCTTGACATGGAGTTTTATTCATATTTTCACTGTTGACTAAACTGATGTCTGATGTCCTGTCTGTTATATTACAGGCACTTCTAAGCCGCCATGCCCGTTGCCAGGAGTTGGGTTTGTCGCAAGACATATGTCACCCCCCGCCGCCCCTTCGAGAAGTCCCGTCTCGACCAGGAGTTGAAACTCATTGGTATGTTGAGATTTTATTGCCATCACCACTTTATAACGTAACATCTTTATTTAAGTGAATTTGGACCTAGCTTGTGCTGCCTGTTAATCACCTTGGACTGGGACACTAAACTTTCTCTGGTCCTTCTTCAAGGCGAGTATGGACTGAGGAACAAGCGCGAGGTGTGGAGGGTCAAGTTCACCCTGGCTAAGATCCGTAAAGCTGCCAGAGAGCTGCTTACTCTTGACGAGAAGGACCCCAAGCGTCTGTTTGAAGGTACACATGAGTTCACATAACTGTTGCACTGTTCAGCGTTGGCCAATGATTTAATTATCAACTGTCAGACCTTTCTATGGTGTCACGAATTCCTCGTCAATGAGGCCAATAGTCATGTTAAATACCAATGTATCCACCTGCATGTTTAGAGGTGTAAGTTAAATGCTGCTCTGTGGTTTTCCAGGTAATGCTTTGCTTAGGCGTCTGGTGAGGATTGGTGTGCTGGACGAGGGTAAGATGAAGCTCGATTACATCCTGGGTCTGAAGGTTGAAGATTTCTTGGAGAGGAGGCTGCAGACACAGGTCTTCAAACTTGGACTTGCCAAGAGCATCCACCACGCCCGTGTCCTTATCCGCCAGAGGCACATTCGGTAAGCTCTAGGGGTTCTGGTTATCAAATGTTAAAGGGTATTAAGTCTTTCGAGGGACCCATGACAAACTGTCAATGCTTCCTATTCCATCAGAGGACCATCAACTTGTAACGCTCTCCGCTGAGTTAGAAATTTCAGCAAGGTCAATTCGGTATCAAAACCGTATACCTTGTCAATAGACATTGCCCAGAGCCAATCCTGCCGCTGAGGGCTCAGGCTGTGCCACTGTGGTGTTGTGGCTGTCAGGTAAGGTATGGGGGATTGCACCTCGGGCAATTGTAGTGCTTGCTTGTTGTGATGTACCAACTACATTCAGGCTGATGATTTAAGTTATACACATTCAGATTTTCTGTGGTGTCACGAATTCCTCGTCAATGAAGCCTGCAATAAACTGATGGCTCCAGCCCATCTATGATTATTTTGACTCACTCAGATTTTTTTGTAAAACTTTATGTACAGAACATGTAAAATAAACCTTTTTAAGAATTTGAATGTCTGTCTAAAGTCATGATCTCTCTCTATCTTGGCAGTGTGCGCAAGCAGGTGGTGAACATCCCCTCCTTCGTGGTTCGCCTGGACAGCCAGAAACACATTGACTTCTCTCTGAGGTCTCCATACGGTGGTGGACGCCCAGGCCGCGTCAAGAGAAAGAACGCCAAGAAGGGCCAGGGTGGAGCTGGAGGAGCTGATGACGAGGAGGAAGACTAAGAAGGATGTCATTTGGGGAGTGTGATAACTTCCTGATGTATCAAAAATTTCAATAAAAATATTTGGTTCTGACCAGAAAACTGAGTTTTTGACTTTTTTTTCCTTTCTAACTCTTAACACTTGACTCTTAACATAAACAGAAAAATCTGATTGTCAATGGAAAATAGTAAAGTCAGATAATGCACAAACTATGTTGAG
Source organism: Selene dorsalis (assembly GCA_900303245.1). Taxonomy (NCBI): domain Eukaryota; kingdom Metazoa; phylum Chordata; class Actinopteri; order Carangiformes; family Carangidae; genus Selene; species Selene dorsalis. The sequence goes on along the minus strand of OMNW01009957.1, from coordinate 19,928 downwards.
TGTGACGTTCGTCCGTGGTATCCCTGTGAGCAAGAATGGTTCAGTCCCCCCTCCTACAGTTGAAATGGAATCATCACCGAGAGGCGTCATCATTCATCAACCAGGAAGTAGATGCAGCTCCCAGTCCATGGCGGTGTGTTAACGGTGTGGGTGTGCTCGCTGTGGCGGAGACCGTAGTCTACAAACTGTAGTGGTTTATCACTCCAAATGTGAGTAGTCCAAAACCTAGCAATTTTACTCATGCACATTTATTTGGGTCGGTCCATGTAGTGGGTCAGAAGGGAGCAGCTTAAACTCGAGATGCTAACAGGCTAGTAGCCGCGAACAACACAGTATCCGTGTTTAACGTTCATCCAGTCCGATTCATCTGTCATTATTTCCAAAGCAGCAGCTTAGTCCTCAGTTTTTTAGTCAGGCTGTATTAGAGGCTTTGTAGTAAACCCCAGAGAGAATTAAAACTGAAGGCATTTACACTGTAGCTTCTTTAAGACTGCAGTTTACCTGGACAAACTTCCTTCCTGGTGCAGGATGTAGATAGCACCGACCACCGCAGGGTAAATCGCGTTACATAATGTAAATTGTGATATATGCCGCCCATGGTGTTTCTGTATGTATAAACCATGTTGCAGTGCTTCTCGTGAACATCCACGGATGTTGCCTTAGTTTGGAAGATTTTTACTTCACATGGAGGTGATTGTGAAATACACAGTGAGGATGTGAGAAACATTGTTGGTGCTTAAGTTAGACAAACATCTCCACTGCTTTGCGCTGAGTCTTTACAATTAAACATAGAAAAAATAATAGATGTTGAATAAAACATCTGTTCCATCAGATTGATTTCAAAGATGCGATTGTATGAAAGCTGGTTTATATTTCGCTTACAACCCTGGTGGGTTTCATTGTCCTCCATTACATTGCTGGTGCACTTAAATGTGACAGTCACTTTTTATATGTGACCTTTGATGTGTGAAAAAACACTACTACCATCCTCTATATTGTAGAATTTATTATGTGCTACAGCTGGCATTTGGTGCAGGATGTTGCAGTAGACTGTCCTGTATTGCCTGTATGCCTGGTTGCGTGTGTTGCACCCATTACATTTGCATTGTTTTGCATTGGAACTTGATGTGTGTCCCTGTCTCTCACCAGAGCAATAATGTCTCCCGATGAGCTGGTGTACCTGGGAATTCTTGCTGCCTCCATCCCTGCTGGATTCCTCTTCCGTTACCTCAGTGAGTATTTTGGTCGGATGGTCAGTTTTTTATTTTTCAGTTTGCCAGTGCAGCTGGCACATACTTTGCACTGTGCCAGCAACCCTATCACATGTTCATTCTCACTGCTACAGGTGATATATGAAATTTACAGAGGCTCTCATACAGTACTTTTGCTGCAGAGTCTCAGGTGCTTCTGCCACCACCTGCTGCTTCTTGTTAGCTGGCTGCTGGCGACTTAACTGTATCATTTTTCTCTCAATCCAGGCCCATCTGTGAAGCAGGGGGCAGCTCTTCTTCTGGGCCTCTTGATCACCATCGCCACATGTCATGTCCACACAATTCACTCTCTGGTGACGGTGATTGGAACATGGATTATTATAAAGAGCAGCTGGCGGTAAGGATAGTCAGTTTACCATAATGTATGACCAAGAAAAACAGCATATTCTGGTTTAGGATTTTTTGCTTGAAAGTTATAGAAAGAAATGAATCACGTATTGATTATTTAGTCAGTATTAAGTTATTGTTACTCTGTTTATCTCACCTTGACTTTTTAGGAGGGGTCAAGCTTTGAGTGTTTCATATGTGAATATCTTTCTGTGCATTTCATGTCTCTAATAATAATTGTAGATTTATTTCATTTTCTAAAGACTGATCAATTCATTCATCAACTACTAGCTTCAGATGTAGTGCACAGCAAAGGCTGATGCGCGCTGCACACAACAGGACTCCATGAGTGTTAAATGAACAGAACAGCCTCCATGAACTGAACCTTAGATAATGTGGCAGTTTAACATGTAAACTCATTCATGACATGTGTCTCTTGTCTACAAGGCACGCCCCAGCACTGAGTCTCACCTGGACCTTTGTCTACCTCCTCTTCTTCCGTCTGGTCACCTGGTTCGGGCTGCCACCACCGACACCTTTTGCCAATGCTGTCCAGCTTCTCCTCACTCTGAAGGTATGGAAACACAAACCCAGGTTCACACAATGAAATCTGTGCCGCAGACTTGTGACTTGTGATGTGCCTTTCTGTTTTGAACTCAGATGGTGAGTCTCGCCAACGAGGTGCACAGTTTCCACACGGAGAAGAAAAAGGAAGTGAGCTCTTTTGCCAAGTCTCCTGTCGTAGGTGGTCTGTCTGCGGAGCCCTCCGTCTACGATATTCTGTCCTATAGCTACTGTTATGTTGGTATAATGACCGGTAAGTCTGTGATCATGTCCTCTCAGAAGCTTCTATGATAATAACATTATCTGTTGGGAGTTGTTTTAGTTCAGATGTTAACTAAACATATGAAAATTCAATTTGTGTACGAGCTGTTGTTGGTGGTGCTCATTTGCTTTTGCATGAATTTTAACTGTTGTCTCTCTTTGTCTCACCCTCTGCTTCTTGTCCAATATTGTGTGAGTCCATATTGTTTTTAGTTTTATTTCTAAATTACTTTTAGTTTTCAAATGTCTTCTTCTCTCTTTGTCCTCTTACACCTCTCCTCCTCTGACCCACATTGCCCTCCACTGTTCCCCTTTGTGTCTTGCATTATCACAATCGTCCATTTTTGTCTACCACTGTCTTCTCAACATGGCCTTTATTCCTTTATCTCATCCCTCCATCTCCGTAAAGGTCCCTTCTTTCGCTACCAAACGTTTGTTGACTGGCTGAAACAGCCAAGCCCGCTGGCACTCCCCAGCTGGACACCGTGCCTGCAGCGTTTGAAGCTGGTTCCTGTGTATGGTGCTCTGTTCCTGGCCTTCAACGCCCTCTTTCCTCTGGCCTATGTTCGCACAGACGAGTTCCTGGATGAAAACTTTTTCTTCAGGTATTGTGAGCATGTATCACTGGCATGATCATTTCTTTCAATAATAGTAACGAAGTCCATGATATGACTTGTAGATTAATTATATATTTATTGTATTATTATGTTATTCTAAACAAGATAAGAAATAAGAACAGGAGCATAAAATGGAGTTGTGAGAAACAGCCTCAAGATAAAACTAAGCCACTGAACAAAAAGAAAAAAAGACGTTGTCTAGGTAAAATTATTAAAAACTGTAAATTATAAAGTGTTTTT
>OMNW01009957.1:0-16313 GCA_900303245.1 Selene dorsalis | reverse complement strand
AATTGTTTTTAATCAAATAAAGTTACACAAATGAATGAAAATGAATCCTGTATGTGGACATGTAGAATACACTGTAAACACTGTAGAGGGTCAGAGTCGAATGTCTTAGTGTCCCTGGAGTTGTTGGGCATTTTTAAGCTAAATAATGTACTTGTACTTTGTTATCTCTCCGTCACCAGGTTGTTCTACATGGTGGCCGTGTTCTTCGTGTTTAGGATGCGTTTCTATGCAGCATGGTGTGGAGCTGAGGCTGGTTGTATCAGTGCAGGTCTGGGCTGCTATCCAGAAAAGGCGCTGTCCAAACCCGGAGGAGGACCCACAGTCAACTACAGGTAAACACTGTAATAAGAGGATGCATCTATATTTGTGTCTGTAATTGTGTTGCCTCCCTTGTATCTTTTTCTGTATGGAGCTCATGCTTTCATTGTTGACTGTTTGTATTTAGGCCAGTTTCTCGTCTTTTTTTCATTTCTTTGCCCCTGTGTTCAGTCCTGATCCCACAGCTGAGGAGAAATATGACTTCAAAACCATCCAGAACATCGACTGCTACAACACAGACTTCTGTGTGAAGGTGCGACACGGCATGCGTTACTGGAACATGACCGTGCAGTGGTGGCTGCATCACTACATCTACCCCAATGCTCCCTTCAAGGCCTATACCCTCAGGTAAGCTTAATGTGTGCAGCAGGATGAGTCCACTTTACCACCTGGATTTTTGCACTTCTGCAAAATCCCCCGTGTGGTACTTAAGGGCATGAAAAACAAAGATGGCTTCTCATCTGGTCAGATGATTCTGTTGTGTAAGAATGAAGTAAAATATGAACAAAAATAGATGGTGATGTTCCTCATGTTAGCTGTTGTTGAAAAATGAACACTGTTTTTGTTCATTAGTCTCTGACTTCTCCACCCTGTTTGTGCCATTAATTTCTGAAGATGTAAATCTTTATTAACAATCTGTGATTATATACTTTACATTTTTAAAAGAATATCCCCAAAAGTATATAACAAAACAAAATATTGCTCACATAGTGGTTATTTCCTATCATAGACTTTTAATGCCCCATTTATATAAAAATTGCATGTTAAAATTGCTGTTCAGCTTTAGACACAAATGATATCCATTGATAGTAACACACCTGAAAATACACACACAACCATTCATGTATATTGGGCATGCATGAGCCAATGTAAACAGGGAGTAGATTTGCCTCTCTAGAGCTTTTTAGTTGCACAAACACAATGAACTAGGGACAGGAACAAAAGTAACAGTGATAAAATGCTGAATTTAACTGCACAACAGGTGCTAGTAAAGACAAGGTCATTTTTTCTGAAAGCTATTTTTGCCTGTCCACATCGCAATCCAGACATCATTTACAAGAGTCTGTTTTATGCCATTGAAAACTCAGGAGTCGTGTGGACTTGACACCTAAATGTATGATGTTTCCTATTGATCTGTAACTCTCAGGGCGGGCTGGACCATGTTCATCAGCGCCTACTGGCATGGACTGCATGCAGGGTACTACCTCTCCTTCCTCACCATCCCCCTGTGCATCGCAGCCGAGTCGGCCATGGAGGCTTCAGTCAGATCCAAACTGGGCCCTCGCGGACAGAACATCTTCGACTGGGTTCACTGGTTCTTGAAGATGAGGGCCTACGACTACATGTGCATGGGCTTCGTGCTGCTGAAGGCTTCAGACACCATCAACTACTGGATGTCCATCTACTTCATCATGCAAATCATCGCAGTGTGCTGTATAATAGTGGGCAGGGTGCTGGGAGGAAAAAGAGAAGGGAGGAGGGGGGAGAGACGGGAGGGAGAGAAGACCGAAGGTGCGAACAAGACAACTGGAGAAAAAACAGATTGAGCGGAGGTAAAGAGAGAACTGGCTCCTGGATACTTTTTTGGACACGAGTTACTTCAAGACTAGAATTTCCAATATCATTTGCACCAAACATTGTCTTTCCAGCAACACACAACAAGCCCAATAAGATTTCCTGAGGGAAATGTTCAACTAAATTTTTATAAAAAACACAGTAAAGTTTGACATGTGAATCCCACTCAAACATTTTTCCACACGAGACATTTCACATGTGTAGGGATGTACATAAAAAGTACTGTGAACACTGGGAGAGGAATGTTTGAGCTCAATGAATGTTACTTTTGTACTGTGAGTGATGACTGGGGGAATCTTCCCGTGCTGTGTGTGTGGTTTAATTTCAAAACGCCTTGCTGAGTTTGAAGTGATGTGGAACTATATTACTGGTCAAAATGAGGCCATAGACTTGTTAACAAGGTGTTACAGGGGCCAGCAGCACTCAAACAGTAACCAGCTTATAACACTCAGTCTGATCTTATAATTAGTTTCCATAACATAAACATTCCAATGGGACTCAGTATTATGGTCCGGCATGTTTATACTCCAGTAAAGAATAAAAAAATAATGATCATGGTACCATCATTAAGGCTCAGCTGGCATGGCCTGTGTGTTAATACTTTTTGAGTGTAAGATTTCCAATTTAAAGATATGAACAAATTTATTTTGCTGCCATTTGGATTCTCAAATCGGCACCTTGATGACAACAAAAAGTCTTAATGAGTTTAATTTAAGTTTAAATGTAGAACATTTGCTATTTAAAATTGGTTCGCGGAAATACTAGCATAGTGAATTAAACTGGTTTTGGTTTGAAGGAGCAAAACAGGGTCCAGGTTACACTTGTATTGCTGCCTGATTACATTAGCATCTCTTAAAGTGTTTGAATAACTTAAAGGCATTTTCAGCTTTATAGTAACTGGCTGAACATTTCTGTGTGGTTTGGGTTACTCTTTAGATTCCAGTAAACCTCAAATATTTCTTCCTTTTATTTCTCATTTGCTGTTGTTCTGCCTGTAACTGTAAAGATCATATCAGGAACATATGCACTGTCATCTGTATAGCAGTCATGGGTTTATGTATCCATGTATGTATGTGCCGTGCGAAAGATAGCAACAGAGTCTTCACTGCCAAAATGTCTGTACTGCCATCATGGACCATTCAGGGCTGGGACCAAACATTTGATACAAAAAGTGGCAAGTTTAACATCAGAATTATAAGATGACTTCTTAAATAAATGAATAACAGCACAGTTAGGGCTGGGCGATACAGTTAAAATCATGATCACTATTTTAATCCAGTCAATTAGAAGTGTTGATATGTGTCACAATATGAAAAATGGATGCCAAGCCTAATATAAGAAGATCAAATCGGTGTTCAAAGCATTAAACTTCCCCAATGTTATGTATTACACGGAACGGTGTGTGATCATAAAACTGATAATTGATAATACTGAATTATCGCCCAGCCCCAACCCATTTGAAAATACGTCAAGGGACCTTTTCATTCATTCCAGTGTGAAACTGTGATAGCTCCGCTTGATCTGTTTCATATGAGAACGAATGAGAGCAGAACCAAAAGGTCTTCCCTCCCAATGTGTGAAGTTGTCTAGATCTCACTTAGAGTGGGGAGTGATTTAAATGACTAATTGATTTTGTGTTATGCTGCTACCCATTGTCCTCTCTGTGCCAACCCTGAGCCCTTGCACAAACAGTTCCTTTTATTTAATGATTATATCACAGCAGTGATTGTGGATTACAGTTTCTCGGCTCATCTCCACATTATTTATTTTTTCCGCCTTTTGTCTGTTTTTGTGTTTCTTCGCACACTGCACCATCTGTTTTGCTCCCTGCTTTGTAACATGTTACATATGGCAAACATATCAACATTTCCTCAGCAGTGTTACTCACTTGTCTTTTCTATCTTAAAGTTTACTTGTTATAGTTGCCTGTGAGTTTGTTCATTATTAAGTTACAATGTGCAGTGTAGAATAGAGCCTCTGCGTATCACATTCAACCCACATGCCAGACCAGGAAATCATTTACTCTCCAGCTATAGTAACCCTAAACACACCTGCTTAGTAACCTCACAACAGTTTTCCTTCAGCTAAGAGCCTGTGTATGTCATTAACTACATTTCTAATAAATCACTGAAGTTTAATCTGTTTGTCACCAGACCTCGTACATTGTAAATGAATGGTAATTATCTCCCTGGAAATAATGGGTTAAAGCGTACAAGGAAGTACCTGTGTGGTCAGTCCCAAAAGGGAGTAAAGTCCGTGAGAAGGGACAACAGGGAAGTCATTCCTGGACGGACTGCACTTCCTCCTGACGAGCTTGTTCACCATTTGTTTCACTCAGAATTTGTTGCTGATGAAGTATTCGATGTGATTCCAGAGGAATTGTGATCTGGTTGTGTTGAACTACAGCAGAGAAATGGCCGGGGAACCACAGAGACAAAGCTTCAGTAAGTTGTGTGACTACAGTGAGAGTCTTTTATATTGCTTTGTTCACTTTAAACCTTCAGACCACACCTGAATTGACTGAATGTCTAAATCATGTTACTGTTGATATGGAGTCATATTATGTGTTGAGTGAGCCTTCTTGATACTCATTGCTTGATTATCTGTCCCTCACCACTCTACAAGGGACTGGTTACCCTGGTGAGGAGCAGTCTCAGAGGTTACGACGGGCTTCGTCTCGCGTGTCCAATCAGAATTACCCTCAGTTCAACTGGAACTCACCCCCTAAAGAGGAAGATGACATGGTCGACAGTGGACCGAGCCAGGACCTCAGATCCATCCCGATGCACATGGGTCTGAAAAGAGCTGTAAGGTATGAAAATGACCAAAGCTGTGGTGTAGTTTGAGTTTAATGTGTTGAGGTGGTGGTGATAATCCACTACCAACGGTTTTACAATTGAAACAGAAAAAGTACTCAGCACTGAAACATAATTCATCACACGAATCTGCAGTTCCCATCGACTTTACTGATCTTAATGGAGTTTCATTCATTCATTCATCCAGCTCATTGCTTTGTTTCGCTCTTACTGCTCTCGTAATGACGTTTCCAATTAGAAAGCTCTAAAAACCCCACTGTTCATCACATGCTCAGCTCCAAACTGCAAACTGCAAACAGCCACAGTTAATTGATTCAATAAAACAATAATGGAGTAATTTTATGGGTTTGTGATTTCCTAATAGTTTAAGAACAAATTAAGAGACATTTGTTTGCAAAGACCAATGTCATTTGATACAAATTAATGAAAAATATGGATGAAAAAGCCCAGTGTTGTTCCTGTTCATGTGACTTATACACTGGCTCTGGATTTGAAATGTACCAACTGAACACTGTCTTCATTTAATTAGAATTAAGTTACATATCTCTCATGAGGAAATATCTTGAAAACTATTTGGGAATTACAGATCCACACAATAAACTCTTACCAGTAAGTAAATCAAACCACAGTTACTCCAGATACAATAAAGTGTCCATTACAGGCAGGTGCAGCAAATGCAGGTGCCCGTGGTTTCCAGCGTGGAGTCATGGAAGTTGAACAAGATCAAGTTTCTGCACAAATTCAAAGTCAGTGCGAGAGGATTTCTCAAATCATTGGCACCATGGAACAAGACTTTGCAAAAGATTGGAGGTACACATTTAGTTCACATTCATATTAAGAGGTTTGGAAACAGATTGTATACCCTGTCCATAGGGTAGAAAAGAAATTATTGAATATATTTTACACATGTAATTTGAGTAGTTTGTGTATTGACTGAATCATGGCACCTTTGCCCCCACAGGGAACTTTGGAGGTGGCGTCCAGTCTTTCTTTCTGTTCCTGAGGTTCCTGGTGGTGCTCAATTTAGTTTCCTTCTTACTGATTGCTGGATTTGTCCTCGCCCCCAGCATTGTCTTCAGATCTGAGGGCACCAGCGTCATCAACGGCACTGGTAGTGATTTTTTTTTTTTGGTGAATGCTCAACATTTAATTTTGCTTTGACGCAATGGTATTGTGTTGTCACGGCTCCTTATTTGATTCTGACATTTTAGCACACTTTCTACCGGTATGAGGAGGAAGCATCCTCACAGTTCGATGCAGTTTGAACAGTTTCCAGGCAACAGCATCAGAGGCTGGGATGTCGAGACAGTTGCACCAACTGTGGATCCCCCCCCTCAGAAAAAAGACTCACTGGTGCACGGGCAGAAGATTTGTTTGCAAAACACTATATATGATTGAGGTTTATTAATTACCATGTGTAAAATATGGAGCATGTCATAGGCCCTTTTTTATTACAGACATTTTCATGTTTCATTGTAGAAAAAGGTGATTTCATTCAACAACACCATTTGATTTTTCAAAGCTGTGTGAGGAAGCTATAGCTGTATCTAGTTGACAGTATTGGCATTACGCACCGCCTCTGCTATTAAGTGAGTCACAGACCTGCATTTAATCAGTACTGCAGCTTGTGTTCTGCCTCTATTTCTGTTACTCTTAAACCCCTAGGACAACCTCATATATGTTGAGAGAGGTGCAAGAAAACCTACAGAAATCTTCTAATCTGAGAATGCTTGCAGAGATCATGAAGCTTTCCCCTTGCTGTGTTTTGCAGGTCCAGAGGAATGTATGGTTTATGACCCTAATCCTCAAGTCCTAGTGGCGTTCTATAATTATGTCCTTGACCTGCTGTCAGGAACGGTGAGAAACTGCAACATTGGAATAATCTGCAAAGATGTGACACTTGCACAAAGTAAAGCAAAGCAGATATGAGTGTTTTCCTTATTATAATTCTTATACACATTTGATCTTTTATGTATGTTTGGACTGTCCATGACAAACAGGAAACAGACCACCAAGTGTTATTTTTACATTAACAAACAAGATTGTGTTACACTTAGACAATGCAACCCTCTCTGTTTCCAGTTTTTGTGCTGGGCTAACCATCTCCTGTCTGCAGCTCTATATTTAATGGATAAGGCATTAGAGTGATATTGATATTCACAACCAACAAGAAAGTAAATATAAGTCAAAATGTCAAACCAGAGGCTTAACAAACAAGTAATGATAAGTGCATTATATAAGTGCATAATATATTCATTTTATTCTAATAACCTGATGTAGCATCTGTGACCACAATATTATGAAAACATAAAGTTAAAAAGGTCAAGTACATTACAGAATGTAACATACTCAGGCTGAAGTGTACATTTCAAAATAAAAGTGGATGAAGTCAAAGAGTGGTCAGTATCATAGCAGGCAAGCATTTCCAGCATTGTAAACAAAACAATAAAGTGGCTGTAACTTTAGTGTCCCAAACAGTGGCTACAGCTTTTGTTCGACATGCTCCAACCACATTCTCAGAAACACAATTTAAACTACATCCAATGTGCATGTAAGGTCTTCAGACATGCTTATACACCATCTTCTCATTATTTAGGGCTTCATGGAATATTCCTACCTGTTTTACGGCTACTACAACAACACATTGGTTGAGGACACAACCTTCTCCTACAACATCCCTCTGGCCTACCTCTTCACTGCTGTTTTCTACTTTGCCTTTTGTCTCATCTGTATCATAGAACGGTCAGTGACACAGCAAACACTTTCAGGTTCAGCATCAACATTCATAATCTAGCATGTGTGTGTATTTGTGTGCCTTCAGTTGTCACAGCAGGGTCAGTTTGGTGACTGAAATAAACAGAGCCACATTTAAAATCCTGGCCTCAGAGTTTTGTCACCTTGACCTGCATCTGTATCCTCCTCTCACACACAGTATGGGGACTGCAGCTCGAGTTGCTGTGGCAACAGGAGGCAGCGCTGTGGGCAACTACAGCAAGATAGTGTTCACCGGCTGGGACTATGGTTGCCTTGGAGACCAAGCTACCAAACTGAAGCATAAAAACATCCACTACCGGCTGCAGGTCAGAGGGGATCTGCCCTACTTACTGTAACAGGAAGGAGGACAGATAGGAAAAAGAGGAGCATGATTGACGTGACAGTTTTTACTCTCTCTGCAGTGTTACACAATCATTTCTGACTCCTTACCTCACCTCTCTAATGTCTCTCTCCATCAGGTGGATCTGGAAGAGGAGCGACTAAAAAAGAAGGCAGCTGCTCTGACTTTGTATCAAAAAATAGTTTTGTACTCCATACGTATTTTTATGTTTTTGGTTGCAGTTGGGCTCATTATAGCAGCCTTCTACTGCATCTTTCAGGCTACCAACTTCAGCCAGGTAAACAAGGATAAAGTAGAATAGTGACGGTCATGTGGTCTTGTTTAAGCCTCGAGTGACATTTTGTCTCCTGTCTCTTCCAAACAGAGTAGGAGTGGGGAGCAAGGGATCCTGGGTTTGATTATCGAGTATCTTCCCTCTATTGTCATCACTGCTGGAAATTTCCTGGTGCCTTTCCTGTGTGACCAGATTGCCTTAGTAGAGAGATACTCTCCCAGCACCACCATCATAGTGGCACTATTAAGGTTTGCACTGGTGTTTATGTCAGAACATGTGTATTTGGTTTAATCCTGAACAGTAATCATATATGTATATTTAAGATGGTGAATCTCTAACCTTTAAACCCCTTCAAAAATCTTAGTGTGAGAATCATAGATAGAGAAAAGTCTTCCTTGTCCAGGGCAGTGTTCCTGCGTCTGGTGAGTCTGGGTGTTATCCTCTTCACCCTGTGGCGTCAGATCACCTGTGAGGGAAACACAAATAGTGAAGACTGTGAATTGTGTGAATACAACAATGGATACCAGGTAATTCTACCACTTGACTGAGTGCATGAATATTGTTTTCAAAGGTGCTTCTCTCTCAGAAACAGGATTGAATGAGCCACCATTTGTTAGACATGTACCAAGAAAAACAAAGAGAGAATTCTTGAGCAAAGATATGCAATGCTTCAGTCAGGCGAAATGTTTGTTTTTCTAATCCAACTTCCTTGTTATGGCTGGATTTACATAAGCAAAAATCTTGTTTGCTGTTTGTTTCTGCATTCACACGTTGTAGAGAGGGATCAGCTGAGGGCTACAGTAGATAAATGCAAGAGGAGGGAAAAGACTGACTTAAACACTGATGTGGTGTTAGTTTACCAAATGCCTGCAGGTCACCACAATATAAAAGAGATGATGATATAATTCTGCAGTAAACCATTTTGAATCTGTTTCTGTTAAATTATTTCATAAATGACAACAGATAAAACATTCTCATTAATGTCTGTCATGATGTAGTGCTGGGAAACTCGTGTTGGGCAGGAGATGTACAGGCTGACAATGTTTGATCTTCTCATAAACATCGCTGTGCTTGTGCTGGTAGAGTTTCCACGCAGGTAAAAATTACAGTGTCAACAATTTCTTTATGTTAAATAATATGGAAATTGCACGTTCTTTCTAAATCACTCAGACAGCATTTACTGTAAGTTCTTTCATCGTGTGCCTGTTGTGTGTTTGTGTGTATGTCAGGATGGTGGTTGACAACTGGCAAAATAAGCTGGCTCAGTGGCTGGGTCGTCAGGAGTTTGAGGTTCCCTCCAATGTTCTTGGCCTGGTTTATGGTCAGACTGTGGTTTGGGCAGGAGCTCTTTTTTGCCCTCTGCTGCCACTCATCAACACCATCAAGTTTATCATCCTCTTCTACACTAAGAAGGTGGAGATGAGACTGCGGTACACTCAACATTTCACACAAAGCCACTTGGATTTTTGTCCCTAGCCCTGTTTAATATTACCCTTCCCTCTGTCCCTCTTAGATCACACTCTTCTATAATTGTCGACCAGCACTGAAGACGTTTCGCTCCACCACCTCCAACTTCTTTTTCCTTTTCGTACTCCTGGTTGGCTGGGGTCTGGCTACAGTTGTCATGGTTTACAGTTTGGCTGCGTGAGTGCTGATTGCTGCATTCTGACTTCTAACAAATATAATGGAGATGCTTTTAATCTGGTGAAATTGCGGTGAAAATCTCAGTTTTTGCTCTGCAGGTCAGAAATGAAAGTGCTGTGAGAAGACTGGCTGGTTGGCAATGCCACAAGTTTGCATGAGTATGTTTTCCATGTTACATTACATTGTTGAAGAGTGTTAAAAGTGTTTCCCTCTGTCCTCACAGGATCCATCCGTCTATGGGTTGTGGTCCGTTCCGTTTCTTCCGCAGCATGTGGTCGATTGTTCCAACCTCTTTCTACAAACTCTCTGAAACTACACAGGACTTTCTCTTCTACATTGGCTCCCAGGCCTTCTCCATCCCTTTGTTTGTATTAGCATGGTGAGCACAATTGTACATGCTATGGGACCATTACTCTGTTGTGTAGAATGCTGTTTTTAATTCCACCCTATATTTTACCTGAAAATTATATAGTCTTTTATGGTCCATTTTATGATGTATGATCATGATCCTTTTTTTGCTTGACAGTGTGGTGATGTGCTATTTCATAGCCTTGGCCTCTGTCTATGGGAAACGGGTTGCTCTGCTAAGAGCTCAGCTGAAACAGGTAAGCTGTTAGCATTAACATGTAATGAAAAGACATACATAGTATTGAATTCTATCATACAGTATATGCAGGCCTTTGCTGCTTCCTAATACTCACAGTTTTACTAATGCATTGGTGTGTCTTTGGCTTGCAGGAGAGCTGTGACAAGAAGTTCTTGGTCAAGCAGATTGAGGAGCTGAGTAAACAGCTTAAAATACCCAGTGCAGGAGTACAAGACTGAATGTATGAAACATACATAAGAAAATATGTTTTTCTTATGCTTAGGCCTACTTCTCTTGTTTGTGTGTTCAGAGTTTAACAATTGAAGAATGTGTCCATATTGTTCTGCTGAAAGGAGAAAGTGTCTCCTCTCTTCTTCTTCCCTGTGAACACGATTTTACTTCTCACTTCTGGTTTTGTACAACCCTGGTCCAAGGAATGACTCACGCAAGTGGCATGTGGAGACTTGAAGACTGCACTGTACTAGGACTTAGGAATATCTTTTAGTGATGTTGGAGACATTTTGTGTCCAGCAGTTAAACTTTTTAAACGAAAAATGTTGATATAATTATAGACTATAGATTATAGATAGAGTGAGATGAGGGGCTATGTGTAATTTCTAAGAGAGTATTTTTTTTTATATGTATATTTATTTAAAAAGATGCCTGGAGGTTTACGGAGACATGAAGCTTGTAGAGACACCTGGATCCCTTATGTATAAAGCCTGTGTCATAACTTTCAGTGGGTTTTAAAGCAAAAATGGAAAAAGCTGCTGTGTTAGTGTTATGTGGTTGGCTTACATGATGCCAACGAGTACATTTTATTATATATATACGCACTTCTATCACTTTCTTCGTCCAATGTAAACCGATTTGAATGTTTTTGTGCCTTTTACACGATAAAACAATATTCCTGTCCTGTACAGACATGCCTCTCTGCCACTAATAAATTGACAGGAGTTATAACACCCTCTAGTGTCAAACATTTGGTATTGTACCAATGAGTAATGTTTACTTCCTCGTCTGTGGATCTACTAGTTCCTGGGGCAGCCGCCAGCGACAGCAGCTGTTCTCCCACTAGGTTAGTGGCAGTGTTTGCCTGCTGTTTCTAAACTTCAATTGTTGGGAAGTGTGTTGTAGTTTATTGTGAAGGAGTGGGTTAAATGTGTCCTCACAGCTGCCTTATTTACACGCAATGTAAGTTGTAAAGTAGAAAAGATTGGCTAACGTTAGCTTAGCCGTAGCCAACTATCTGCAGCAACACTTGAAACTGTGGTCTTTCTGTGTTTATATGTCCCTCGATCTTGCAATTTTCAAACGTTACTTATGCCGCAACCCCATCTGGGTACAGTCCTTTCTGGTTTTGTGAACAAACGGAGTGTTTTGCCTTGTGTTTTTTACCGTTTATTCCCGCTCCAGTCGACGCTAGCCTGTCGAGCCAGCTCACCGTTAACGTGCAGTACCAACAGTCGTCAAGGCAACGATGAACATTCTCCCGAAGAAAAGCTGGCACGTTCGTAATAAGGACAATGTAGCGCGCGTGCGAAGGGACGAGGCCCAGGCCGCTGAAGAGGAGCGCGAGGCCAAACGGCGCGTCGAGCGTGCCGAGCAAGAGGTGACCCCGGTGTTGTCATGTTGTTTCCTAGACTGAAGATGATGATGATGATGATGGAGGGTAGCTGTCTGTTGTGCTCTGAACACCCCATCATCTAGGCTGCTGAACTCAGGAACAGTATAGGCTCAGGCCATTTAGAGAGTTCAACATATACATATATATAAAACACAACAGTGTTAGACTAATACACATGATACAGTTGTGTTAGGTCTAGGTCTGTATGACTCAGTGTGGTTCATACACTGAAACCATGTCAGAGTAGAGGGCTGGTGTAAGACCATGAAGACCTTCAAAGTGAAGCGAAAGAATTATTAAATCTGTACTGAACCTGAGAGTAAAGCAGTTTAAGGACTTCAAAACAAATCTGATGCAATACTTCCCCCTGGTCCTGGTCAACACTGCAGTTAGAAATCAATTTTAATTGATTTATAATGTTTTTCATTTGCAGTGGACCAGGTAGGAGAGCATTAGGATGTGGAAGAATGTGTCTTCACAATCTTATGCTAGATGCATGTTTTACTGCAACTCTTTTATTGGTAATATTTATAAAAATAATTTCTCAGTAACTTATCTTAATATGTGTCTTTTGTAATCACTTCAATGTTTATCGTCATCTTATGTCTTTCTTATGTGTAATTTGAATATTTCTAAACAGACAGAGCACCCTTTGCCGTGGTACATGTGTAGTGCTTTTGTAATCCATCTAATCAAATTTTCATGTATTTCAATTGCAGTTACTTTGTCTTCACAGGCACGTACAGAGTATCTAAGAAGGAAATCCCGAGCTGCTCTCCAGGCAGCAGGAGAGAGGAGAGATGATGATGATGATGATGGACGCAGTGGAGGAAGTGGAGCTTTGGAGCATCTCAATCTTTTTCCTTTGGAGGAGTCCTCAGAGAAGAAGGGGAATGAAGAGTATCTCAGAGAAAAGAAAGAAGAAAAGGTGATTATGTCGCTACTCTTATCACTCCTCTCTGGTGTGCTTTCCTTTAACATTTTGGCAAATTCACCACGCTATGAAATAATAATGTAATATTACGAGACAGAGTTGTTTTGGAGGCAAATGCATAGCTGGAACTACATTCCAGACATTGCTGCTGGGTCGCTTCAAGTGTCAAAATGTTACATAGTTATACATGGTTATTTCATAGCGTGGTGAATGTGCAGGTCACAACTTGTCCACGAGCATTTTGGAGTTGTTGGATTGTGTATTTGATTAAGTTTTGAGGGACAGGGGACAGGGGACCTGTACCGCAGCTTCATATTCAGGTCAACTGGCAGATAAACTATACTCACTACAATTCAGCAAACTCCAGCTGTCAATGAGGGACAAGAAATCTGTCTGAAACCTCTAGAAAAACCAAGTGGACCAATTGTCGAAGTGTTTTTTTATGGGCAATTGATGTCTAAAATCAACACTGATCTCAAGCTCAACTTAAATTAGATTGTTCTCATTAAAAGCTTGTTTACTGTTTCACTTGGCTCTTTTATGAGCCAACTGTGAAAAGATGAAACCATGCCCAACACTCTGAACGGTCAAACACAAACTGACATTTCAAGAGATTTGTGTCACATGCTCATTTGTGAAATGGATGCTACTGCATTGTGGTCCAGATTCAGCTCTAATGACATAAACTGTGTATCTGCTAACCCAAATATCCATCTGCACTTTTGAGCCTTTTTCAGTTTCTCTTGTTTCCATACTTTATCATTTTGTCATGTCAAGATGCTGATATGTTGATCAGATATTTGAAGTCAAAGCTTAAAAAAAACTTTGAATAAATTCTGGATGCAGCCAGCAATACACAAGCAGTGGAAGCACTTTCCCTATTATCACACTCTAACCGATGAAGATTTAGTGACAATAGTTAAGGGAAACATGAATTATTTTGCTAAAATGTTTAAACAGGTATCTGGCACTGCTGTCATCGAACTATTCACTCAACTCAAATCACACAGCAGTTGGGTTTCCTTGCTTTTTTTCCCTAGGAGAAACAGGAGCGTGCCATCGGCTTGCTGGTGTCTCTTGGACCTCAACCAGGGTCAGAGGTCACTCCATGGTACCTGAAAACTGGTCAAGAAAAAGAAGAGAAGAAAGAAAAAGAAAAGCAAAAGGGGATAAGTGAGGAGGAGAAAGAGAAGAAGGATCGCAGATTGAAGGATAGTTTGGACCCATTGAGAGATATGGAGAAAGCTCTAGGTGTAAAACACAGAAAGGAGCACAAGAGCAAGAGGAAGGAAAAAAAAGACAAAGGGGAAAAGAGCAGCAGTGGAGGAAGGTAAGGATATCAATATTGCTTGTCTGGGTATTTATTAAGCATCTGCTTTTGTTTGTTTTTACAAACTACTCATGTTATCATAATAATAAACCATAGTAAATATGCCACATTGTCACCACACTAAAGAGGTCTTCTTGTAGTCCACATCAATAAATGACTAGAAATGGGAGTATGTGGTGGTGATGTGATGGTTGTTGTCATCAAACAATAATATAATTTCTACTCTGTCATATCCAGCTCCATAGAAAGATTACGTGCTGAGCGATTACAGAGGGAGGTTGAGGAGAGGAGGCGAGCCCAGGCCCTGATCGACCAGAGGAGCGGCAAAAGAAAGGAACCAGGGAGAGAGGTGAACGACAGGGAAAGGCCATACAACAGTGCCTACTTCCCAGAACTCGCCCGAAAACGACAAAGGCGGGACAGAGACAGCTGGAGAGATGAAATATTAAAATCATGAACTGTCTTGAAAGTTGTTTGAAGACTGTGATCTCTGGTGGGTGGTTAAAGGACAAATGCTGTGACCACCAGTTTGTTTACAAAAAACACAGAAAGTCTGTAAAAAGAACCACATTGTGAGCATTTTTGATGCTGTTGTGAAAAGGCTGATGACGAGGCAGATCGTAGGTCTCTTGTTCTCACTTTTGAATTATTTTTGTACACCCAGTGAAGGAAACTCCTGCAGCAGTGAGGTCAGAGGTGAGGTTCAGCTGCACCTACCTCTACCTCTGCAGTGCTTTGCTCAAGATCACATCAGCAGGGCAGATCGTTGCCATCACAGGGGGCATGAGCCCAGGCTGTCCGCAAAGAAAACACTCAGTGAACAACTGGTAGTGTGGTTTGTATTATTGTGGTTATTATTATTATAAAGTGTTCAAAGGTTGTAATATGAAACATAGGGGTTCTTAGTTAGTGGGTTTCATGATGGAAATGTTCTTTATTCAATAGTCTGCGGCCGTATGTGAAATCACACAGTGCTTCTCTGATGTAAAGTTTGGTGATAAAGATAAACAGTTATTTATTTTTTACCTTTTTTTTTCATTGTTCCCAAACTCCTAATGTGTAGCCTGTATAACTTATTAAATCCAGGGTGACATCATTTGGACTATTTCTCCGTTTAGTTTCTTGCTATTAAGACGTTAAGGCCTTTTCCGCAGAAGCCATTTCCCACATCAGACAGTAATAAAAGCACAGGTGCAGATGATACAGTGAATGATGGCTGAATTCCACTGAGCTGCTTCAGTTCAAGGATCCTGGTATTGTCTGTGCCGGCTCAGTGGACAAATGAACGGAACGAAGTGTTTTTAGTAACATGCTTTTCCTTCTGGTCAAAATGTCTGCTGTGAAAAAGGCCTTCTGAGTCATAGTGACTCACACAGAAGATTGACATTTAACTACTTTTACACTGTTAAAAAAAATATATATAAGGCGAAGATGCACTCAGCCTCCAGATGAAGTGATTGGATGTTTGGTTGTTGAATCTGCTGGTTCAAGAGTAGTAGCCTACGTGGTGCCATTTCCTTTAGTTACTCCCTCTCCCCCTGTTAAATCACGAAGCCAAACTAATCTCCAAACTGGATATAAACTTGACTTGTCACTTTACGCTGTCAACAAAAACTGAGCAGTGAGCCTTCATGAAGGATTTATTACACTGCTGTTGCATTAGACTGCATTGGTGTGAGCTAGGTGTAGCTCACATGAACTGTGACTATGAATTATGACTTATACACAACAGCTAGAGATAGATAGACATAGACTATTTGTTTATTAATATGTATGTGTGTATTGTAATGTGGTAGGACAGTTCACACCATATCTGGTTAGATATGGACATTTTTATTTAATTATTTTTTCTATTTTATTTTTGTCTTATAGCTCTAAGTGAATCTTTGAAGGCGTGGCCAATTAACACGTTTATTTCAAAAGGCCTAATAAAATCTGGGTTATTTAACAGGAGAAGCAGTAGTGGCTACTTCTCACCCAGAAAGTCACCATATAAATATTGAAGTGTTACTTGATATCCTACTTTAAGAGATTAAAAATCCAATATGGGATCAATAGAAACCCACTGCTGAGCACCACACGCACACATCAACG
>OMNW01009956.1:29602-49361 GCA_900303245.1 Selene dorsalis | reverse complement strand
AATTTCCGCTATTAATACCCATAGCCCATTTGTCAATCGCAGACTGTACTATAAACGTGAACGCACCACCACGTCCTTGGTGCTCTGCTGTGCAATAGGAGTCCAGTTAGAGTCACATGCTGTAGCAGGCCTACAGATATAATAAATAATGCAGCATACATGTTGTAAATCAGAGTTCAGTCTCAGCAGAGATAAACATCATCACCAATTTCTTGCGGCTGCCTTTTTTTTTTTTTTACGAAAAAAAAAAAACTAATAAAAGCAGCCTCCTGCAGAAAACCAGATGTTCTCATATAGGGAACTTACAGAACCGTTACAACTATATATAAAGCAATAAGCTCAGCATGAAGTCAGATTGAGACTATCATGCAGTGAAAGTCGTTATTAAAGGAAAGATTTAAATACATCATTGAGTTGGACATTTTAGATGCAGGAAGCAGAGCAACCAACAGATCTGTACGTACTGGAAAATACAGGAAATGAGGAGTTTTGTTTGTTTGTTTTTAACCCTGATCTGTTCATCATCTTCACATATAACTATGATAAAAGTGTCGCCAGAGTTAAGACGGATTCAATAATGAAGAACGAGGACTTCATTTTTGTGCCTTTGTGTCCTGTGGTGTCCACTAGAGGGCAGCAAGTCTTTTGTTGTTGTTGTAGTTCTTGTTGTTGGCTGACCTGAGATCATGACCTGGCTCAGGCCACTATTCATGATCAGGCTGAAGTTATTAAGCAACAAAGACAACAATGGTGTCACCACCCGTGAATGTATGAGCCTATATAACTGTTAATAACTGCATTCAAGCTTGTTGAACAGTCCTTATTCTCTCACTCCCCCCCTGTGCTCGTACAAAGTCCTCCACTGACCCTCCATTGAATAATTACTTCAACGTGTAAATCCATGGAACAATTGTGCGTTTATAAGGTACATTTACTGTTGACAGGAGGGGCAGCTTCAGCCTAATGTGTGAGACTTTTTGAATCTCAGTGCGGGCTGGTGGGACTATAAGGCCGGCTCTCTGTGCACAGCAGATTTACTGAGCAGCGTAATTACAACAAGTGTGGAGTGTGTGCCAATCATCTATTGGAAATTAAGGGGGAAACATTTTCTTATGTGGACTAATGAGGCAACATTTCTTTTAAAGGTGCAATAAAAGCGCTAAATGTGATGGAAAATTGCCTGAAACCCCAATAAACAAAAACTGCATCACAAAACTGCATCACCGAAGCTTTAATGCAAATAGGTTTCTGATCTGTCCTTTACAAGGTAATTTATTTCAACAGGGCAGAGAATGATTACTGTCACCCCTCGGCTAAGTTTTTTTGGTGTTTTACTGTGCAGCATTTAAGCATTTTGGTGCAGTGTGCAGCGCTTAACATAAAATTGTTAATGTACCTGGCCGCCTGTGGTTTAAATGTTCTGCTCTCATTTTTTTTTTTTTTTTTGCCTTAATGATAGAAAACAACACTAAGTCTGCGGCCCCTCTAATGCTGATCAATAAGCGTGGAGACTAAAAGCTTTATAATCACACCATGGGTTGGTTTCTTTAACAAGCCACATGCTGCTGACTAACATTTTCATTTTTGTAGGGTTAGTTAATTAGCAGTGAGGGGTTCAGACCTGATGGTTCAGAAGTGCAAGAACTTGATTCCTGGCACAGAAAGACATGGATTCTTGTTGCAACATGGGCCAAACTAAACTCAAACTGCTGGCTGTAAAACGATTAGTATGTGGTGGAAGATTAAAAACATCTTCTGCATGGGAGGAGGGGTTTTGACATAATGTCAGCGGTGGATTGATATAACAACGACTCATTATTATCACATTTTTGGGGGTAAATCTTCGGGTTTGCGGATTCAGATTCTACAACATTGTGCTTGGTTTGAAACCCCTTTGTAAATCCATGTGTTTTTGCTCAGTCATTTATTAAAGCACATTATGTGTGGAGCTCTTAGTCATGATCACTAACAGGAAACCATTAGGCACTGTTCAACATCCTGGCTGCAGATTTTCACAAAGGCAAAGCTGCAGGATTAACCCTGTTATCCATTTAAAATAGTAACGGGAACTTGTTGATCGTAAAATCATGAACATTAGCATCATTTAACATTTGATCAACATGTGGTCACATGTTTAAAGAAACCCCAAGCCCAGGATCAAAGGCTGCAATGTTTTAAAAATGATTGGGAAAAGCAGCAGTGGTTGAATACTGACAGGAAGTTCTAATAAAGTGACCTATTAAAGAGCTGTCAGTCAGAGGGCATGAAATGAGGGAGAACTATGTTCATCTGATGTGGCAGCGTCTATGACAGCGTCTATGTCTATGACAACCAGCAGCACCACCTTGTGGCAGATCAAGGTATCGCCACACCCTCAAGATGAACCTTGTTCCAAGCATAAAAGACAGTGAAATGATGCTGCTGCTCATTAATCAGCCTTCAAAAGTGATTCATGCTCTCGACTCGACCCAGGAGCATCACGGCTCCCACTTCACTGCCGCTCCAACGGCCCTCAAGTTCAGAGAGAGATCACTCAACAGCAGGCCACAGACCAAACGTATTTCATTTGAACAAGCACAACAGGCTCTTTCACATCAGACATTTTGAGCGGTCGTAGCATGAAAAGCACAGACATTAACAATAACATGGACAAATGTTCAAGTAAGCCACGGCAGTGTGACAGTGAGCCAGCAGGAAAAGCTACATATACCTAAAACAATGTGTTTCCTACTGTGCCACGTTCAAACATGTCTTTGTTTGTTCGAAGCACAAAAATCACAAGCACATTGTAAATCTCCCATGATTCTTTCTTTCATTTACTCTATTGCAGTTTGGCATATTGCATGTTGGGGAGGGGGTCCTTCACTGAACGAAGAGTGGAGGTGTCAAACAAGTCCCTGCTGGCAGCAGCACCTAACTTTAACCAACCACATGACAATAACAGCCACTTAATTTGTCAAAAGTAAAACTGAATGAATGACTGTTCAGGACAGATTACCCATTACAAGTGATTTCATGTCTCTACAATTCAATTTTCATTCAGGTATGCACACCCCATTGACGTAAACGTAAACCAGGGTCTTATGAGTCCAACTTCCTTTCACCAACATTAGCGTTAACAGCAGTTTACTTACCAAACATTTCTCTACTCACTTACCTTTACTCTCTTCATTTGCTTGTCTCCAGTGGTGGAAAGCAGCGCTCTTGTTTCCTCTGAATTTAGCACGACAACCAGCTTCATGTGGCCTGATCCGGTCTGGTCTGGTCTGGGCCATAGCATCCAGTCTGTCCTGATGAGACAGTGCTGCTCAGATCATAACCTCTTGTACTGTAAATGTAATAATAGGTGAAGCTCAAGGAAAAACTAGTGACAGTACAACGCACTGGGCAACATCTTACATTACATTTTCAGTTTATAGCTAAAAATGAGCCTTTAGATTAAATTATATTCAAGCAATAATCCAGGATTCAACAGGATGCAGCCCACATTAGAAACAACAAACAAACAAACAAACAATTATGGATAACTCAGAGAAATTAGACTGTTTCTGTTTGCCACCCTGCAGACCCACCTGTTTGCAGGGTCTTGCCAACAGAGAGCAGCAAAGACCATGAAAAAAACCCCCAGGACGGCCGAGGGTTCACAGTTAGCCGACTGTTCCCACATCACAACACTGCATGCAAAACAACAGCAGGAGCAACATTATTCACTGCATCTGTCCAGAAAGCACAGAGGCACTGTTCTTCATCTGGAGGGTTAATGTTTCAAGTTATTTCTGTCAGCTAAATGTCAAAGAAAGCAGGAACCATGATCTATGTAAAGCCACATTGTTCTCTCTCAGCTCATCCATCACAGACCCCAGACATAACCACCAGTTCTTTGCTATGACGTAAACAATGGTTACTTGAAATACACTTGTATTTCTGGTCCAGGGCTGAGAACAGGAGTTCATACTGGCAGAAAGTCTGAGGATATCAGTGGACGAGCACCTAAAAAGAACATAAAAACACACAGACCTATATACATTATGGGATGTTTTATTAATAGTATAAGACATACTGTATAGAGATTATCATTAGGTATACATAATGGTTTCTAATACGTCCGTGGTAGTGGGCATCACTTCATATGCTAAATGCCATGAAAATATTCATTTTAACTGAGCGTCACTCCAAGAAGCAGTGACAAATAAAAACACTTCTGTGTGTGAGAGCTCAGAGAACACACTGTACAACTGAAGAAATGCTTAGGACATATATTTCTTACATAACATTTCTAACCACCATGTTCAGCTCATGTTTACAAAATGCTGTATAGTGCTCCTTTAAGACATCGCAGTCAGACCAAGGGTTATGGCAACACAACATATTTCTCTTAATGACACACGAAGCTTTGATCAGCCCTGGTAAGTAAGCAGCAGTTAAAGCCCGGCTCACAAGCATCTCTTATTGCTTTATTATTTCAAGGTTTTCTTCGGCATGGTTGGCATTCAGCAAATTTCCTGTGGAAAGTTCGGCCTCTTTGCTGTAATGTAACCACACATGTCCACTAACATGAGTCTGCAGCGAACACGGAGCCAACTGGGTAAGGTATGAAACAGCATAATACACTGTAGGCTGTGGTGCGTGTTGTACATGTATTTGTACCTGCATTCTACATATTGCTGATATGTGTTTCTTTATGAATGAATAGACCAGTGTATGTCTTCGTCTCCTCCGTGTGTTGCTCATCTGTCCTCCTGCAGAAGCTGGAGCCTGTCTTCTGCATGGTAGGGTTTGCTGTGGCCAGTATCAATAGCCTCACAGTCATCTGTGAAAAACACCAGGTCCTGCCAATGAAAAACAAAGACATGTGGTCAAGTCACTCGTGCATGAAAACAAGAATGTTGAGGTCGGGAACGCTGCAGACTTTTGAGATCCTCTCACCCGATAACAAATCCTGGTGATGATGGAGTACAGATTCTGGATTTTACGTTTCAGCAACACCATTCTGGGACGCTCCCTGCAGTATTGGTTGGGATGGTTCAGCACCACATAAAGAAAGTCACGGAGCTTGGTGGTGACGCATGAGTTCTACAAGGAAAACAAAAAAATACTTTTAATCCTTAAAAAAAATGAACATCAGCATCAAATTTACAATCAATTATTCAGAGAATATGCTGCACAGATTCACTCATGTCATCAAGTAAACTCTTTTTTTCTCATATATTGCAATTTCACAATCCTTCATCATGCAAACAAGCCATGAAGTGATTACAAACATCACTGGTTTTATTTTGTACTAAATTAAAACATCAACAGACTTAAATTGCAAGTATGTAACTGAGCTTTTAAAGTGGTTATCCAGTCTCATGGAAACCCCCTAAACCCAGTGCCAGCACCCCTGCATGTGTTCCCCACATCATTTGCATCACCCCACTGCTTTCAACTTACATGCACATCAAGGAAGATGGGAGGTAGGATCTCAGCGCACGTTTTCTGCAACGTCAAACATCATCGTTAGAACCAACAGCCCGGTCATACAATTGTAAAATGCACAACGTGACAATGCAACCAGCATCAAAGGTGCTTACCGTGCGGTGGTAGGTGTGTATTTTATCCAACAGGGCCATGACTTCTTTGCTCAGGCCGAGCGCCCTGGAGTAGCAGGTCGGCGGCGCGCACTCCGACAGCCACACAAAGCTGAAGAAACACACCACGGTGGCCAGTCCCAGCCTCATGTTTGACTTGTAACCGCTGCTGCTGCTGCTGCTGCTCCTACAGCCAACGCTGTGTCAAATAGTAAAGAGGGGGACTTGCTGCAGTTTTAAGGATGGTGTAGTAAAAAAAAAAAAAGACGGTCGGTGACGTGGACGCGCCGCAAGAGTGAGGAAAACATCTGGGGTCTGCTGTGTTTTGGAGAGAAAAATTTGTTCATGCGAGCTCCAAATGCCAGGGATGACTGATCCTCTGCTGCTGATAACACAGCCAAACAGTTTGCAGCTTTCCCCCCTCCACATGCACGAGCCAGCTCTGTGGCTGAGAGCGGGATATTTATATCAGATATTGAATTATCGACGGGAGTCCAACACTGTACATGTCGAAGGAAACAAGACGAAACTCTGGGTAAAATAGGGACTCCTGAGTTATGATCCCCATAAAGTTGCAGTCCAAGGTTGTTTGGCAAAGTCAAAGTAGTCTTGTCTTATCTATTTTAACAGCTGCACGTGGAAGGATCTGGGATTTATCTGATACAGTTGTGTGTTTTGTGTGTGTGGGGGGGTGTACAGTCCTCACCTCCTACCATCAAAACAATGAACCTTTACCTGGTTCATTGTTTTGATGAACTCCTTCACCTGGAGTTTTAGCAAAGAAGAATCCGTTCTTCTTTGCTATTTTAGTCAGTGAACACATGAGAAGATCCCACTGTGTGGACTTTTCCCACTATTCATAAATGTTGCCAGTTTCAGACACGGGCGAGGAGGAAGACAAAGTTGACCTGGTAAATCATTCTGTCTATTAACAATCTGAAGTCATGAGAAGAAGAAATAACTGGAAGCAGTTAAAGTCAGCTGCCTTTACTTTAAAAATAAAGCCAGATGCTACATACACTTTAAGAGCATGTGCTATTTTTTTGCTACACAGCGAAACTACTGGTTTATTTTGTATTTTTGTATCATCGTCATAAAAAAAATGTTTAAAAATAAAAAACCACCATGTAAATCTCAAGACTCATGATCATAGGATTGTTGGAGCCACTGAGCCTTTCTTTAAATTGAGGAAATTCCTCTTCTTTTTTCTCTTGGGAACAGACCCATTGTCACATGCTTCAGGTGGGACACGAAACACAAACAGCCTCCCTCCAGCAGCCGGGCTGCCCGGTGCAGAGCTGGCAGAGGCTGAAGTCATGTATTCCCCTGCAGGGCTGTGTAACGCTTCATTCACCGTGGCACCGACCTTTTCTTCTGCAGCGTCACTCTGCTGCCGTTTAATTGTGTCTTCAGCCACAATTGATTTATATATAGGTTGTTGTGCTTTGGTAAAACAGTCCTGCCTCCCTTTCTCTTCGCCCGGCCGTGGTTCGACATCTCTTGGAAGTGGACGGCGGGATCTGGGGAGCAGTTTTTCCATCAGACTCTGCCTCTTTTCCTGGACTCTGTGGGATTTGGAGGACAAAGGAGCTGTTGTTGGTGGGAATAGAGAGTTACCTCATGCATGTGGTCACTGCTGCCCAGCCATGTAACTCCTCTGATGACAGGCTCATTTCACTTCAATAAAAAGATCTGTCTATGATGCTGCTGACCACTAAACTACAAATTAATCTCCACATCAGGCCTCCTCTGTGTGGCAGCTGGTACCAAAAGACAGAACCATGTTAAGCTTACCTCTCTGTGTCCGCAGTGCAGCTCGGCATATTTTGCATATTTTTATGCACCACGTCTTCTCTCAGTCTGACAGGAAGAAGTCGGTTAGACCCCAGGGCACACCTGGTCATAAAGTCATGAACATATAATGAGGCTGGTCATTTTGATTCAGTCTCTGCACACAATGCTCGCTTTGATTAGAAAAACACTTTGATGACAAAAAATGGACAGTGATCCCTTAGCTATCTGATCTTTTTCATTAACGTCAAAGATACTTAAATACCTCTGTCTTGCATTAATATGGGATGAAATGTTGGAATTGTGAAATTAACTCAAAACATCGACAACTTCAAATTTGAACAAGGTTATTTTTTTAGGGAGATAAATATTTAAAATTGCCCATAAACCATCAAACTAAAGCTCAGCAGGGCTTGATAATATGTACGACTTCACTGCATTCAGGGTATTTCAGGAGCTCCCGATGTTTGATTAGCTACATATGGATGTAGACACAACACATATTTACCTATACACTTTAGACAACGTGAAGTCACTGATCAAACTGGGAGGTAACAAACCAGCAGGAGGACAAAGAACAGCAGTGGATGAACCAAGTGCTGAAAAGTTTGAGATGAATGTTTCTTGACAGAACTCAAACTTGTTATATTCACTTTTGTGTCCAAATTAGCAGAGGAAACCGATGAGGCAAGGTTGATATTTGTCTAAACACAGGCAGAAACAGCTGCTTGTGTTTGCGCTTTTGGGGAGTTGAGCTCAAATCAGTAGCTACATCAGATAACTAAACACGAACAGTGAAGGTAAGAGATCAATGTTTTGTCTCTTTCAGTGCAGCCATTCACATAACACAAGCACGTTGACTTCTCTCTATTGCGAGATGCCTTCACTGATATAAATGAAGTGATCTGAGTCTTAAAGAGTGGGTAAATGTTATTCTGCAGACAAAAAGAAACAACAGTGATGAAAAGAAAAGAAAAACACATGTCGTGGGTATTGTTCCAAACTGAGCGTTGTCTTTCGGCCAGACAGTTTAGATCCAAGGAGACTTCATGCATGAGACATTATTCATCAGCAAACTAATCCAAACTCAGCGGGGGCCAGACGTGAGTGTTCCAGAGTATCAGGAAGAGAGGGAAATTAAATGATGAGTAAAATCATTTACCTCTCCATCTTGGCTCAAGGAAATGGCCTTTGTGTTCAAACAGTATTTGTTATTTAAATGGGAGACAATGCCCGGGGAAGGCTGCCGTGGAAACACTGCTTTTATTTAAATCAGTGACTTCACTTTCTTAAACCACAGAATTTGAATTGTTGAGACTCTGGCTGCACGTTCGGGGCAATGACTTATACACTGTACTGAAGTTATTTTTATTGTTATTTTTTCCAATAAAACAGAGGGAAAAAGAAACGAACATAAAGCTGAGGACTATTGCATTAAAAAGCTTTTGGTAGCTCATGCACATTATTTGGGAACAGAGCTTACGACTTGTTTTGCCAGTTGGAAAAGTCAAACACATTTTGTATGATGACGTCAACTAAACAAATCTTCATGCCATCTGCCCCGATTTAAGTACAAGAGCAATGTTTGGATACTAGATTAGCGCATCATGTGGGCACTCAGCACTCAAACAACACATTTTATGGAGTAAAATGATAACTGTGATGAGGGCTTTTCACGCATGACACAGCTTGGGGGAAACCCTGATGCAGCTCTGCATTCACTGTTGACAGGATGAACAGTTAAGTGTTGATTTTATGGGGCAAGTTTTTGATTATAAAGCCGCTTTCTAAGTTCTCACTGGAGGAAAGAGTGTTGCAGGCTGTTAGTGTGTGAGAGTCGAGCACATTTGCGTTGTGTGAACCCACATGTCAGTGAGACTTTTACAAGACTGCTTGCCAAACAATAAATGCTGAGCCTGGCTCTTACCCCGTCTGTTCCTGTTCTGCTGATGAGGAAACAGGGTGCTGTTTGGGGCAGAGTGCATCAGTGACCGAAAGGAGCTCACTTTCAGGCAGGGTGGGGAGGAGAAGACGCAGGGCCTCCAGGAGAACCTCCGAGGAGACTTGACTCTGCTTCACCAGATGAGATGCAAACTCCAGATCCTGGAAAGATGAGCATGGCAGTGAGCCACAGGTTTCCTCTACTTCCACAGGCATGCACACAGAAGTGAGGAATTCCCCCATATCTTCCAAACCTTTACTGTTTGTATTCAAGACATTACTGGAAAAAAAACCTCTGAATAAAATCCCAACCTGGTCGCAGTTCGCATAAAGTCTCTTAAGCTCCATTTGTTCTTTTAAATCTTCCATGACTTGATTCTTGGCTGTGATTTCTTGCGATCTGAAAATACCAGAGTTTCAACACTACAGTTTAATGGGCCGTGACAACCCACAAAATTCCTCATTACCCCCGAGGTAGCACCAACTCGACAGCTCACCTCTCAGCCAACAGTGTGATGACCTGATCACACTTGTAGAGAGCCTCCTGGAGGATGGATGTCATCCTGCAATCCTGCTGCAGCTGAAACATTCGTTCTTCCTCATTGTCCTCTTCCCTCTCATCGGAGTCTTCGCTCGACTCGACTCTGGCATCCTGAGAAATTTCCAGGCCGTCCAGCTCCGTCTTCTCTTTCTGAAGCTGTTGCTCTGCTTCCTCTAGACCCTGCAGTTAAAGTCAGATTATCCCTTATAAGCTTTTTTTTGAGAATCACACATTAGTTTGAAGAGGAGCCTTCTAAACTCTTTTATTATATCCATTGTGATGAAATGTGATGCCATTTTAACAGCGAGTAGCAATATATCAGATTCAAACACATCACAAATGCTTGTATTCATTTTTAGAAGATTTTTTTAGGGAATGGGATTCAGGTCATTTTTAGCAGAATTTTTAGCACATGTTCCTGAATATACTAATATGGTTTCACTTTTATAATATTCAAAATGTACTTAGTATTTTACTAAAGTAAAGGAACTGAATCACAGCTTATATCTCTTCATCAAGAATCAAGTAAGGAGTAATGTTAACATGATGTTAGCTTACAAATTCACTGCTCTAACATAAACAGTTTGCAGCAATTAAATCATCTAATTTAGAATTCAATTTATCATCTTGTTTGAGATGAACATCAAAGCTCAGGTCGGGGAGGGAACAGATCACTGCAGTAATATCACGGCAGGGATGGAGTCTGTACCTTGGGAAAGCTCTGCAGTGGCGGCACGGAGGGATGTGGGGAATTATACTAGTTAAATAACATTGGTTTTAATCTTAGAGCTTCGAATTCAATCTTCAATTCAATTCAACTCTCAAATCCAACTTGAGAATCATGTGACTCCAGTCGAAATCTCTGGTCTGAACCCTATAATATGCCCTAAGCCCATAAGCAGCCGCCTAGCCATACAGTGGTACAACACACGAGTGAAGCATGAGTTAAGCTTTGCCTACCAAGCAATGGCTCTGTATACTCTGGGCCATGTCTTGTCTCTCCAGGCTCTTTCTCTCTCTGAGCTGCTGAATGAGCAGGCTGTGCAGAGTGAGCATGGCTCTGGAAGTCTCCAACACTTTGGTCCTCCTCTCAGCCTTCTGGTAGTGGATGGTAGCCATCTGAATCGACAGGCTATCCGCCTGAGAGCGTAGATCATCCTCCCTCTCCCTCTGCATCTCCTCCAACACCTGCCAAAATCAGAATGGATGAGGACTGTCAGATTCAAATACTCCCTGGCACATAAAAATGACTTAAAGTTAATGTCAGCGGAGTGACAGAACAGCTCCTCTCTCCTCATTTCCACCTCTCCATCACCTTGGTCATGACACTGCTCTCCATCGCCTTCTCCTTCTCAAACAGCTGGATCCTGTCTTCAAGACGTTTCTGGAAAGCCAGCAGGTCAGATGTGTCTGTTTTCAGTCTGGCTTTGCTGGTTTTCCCCTTTGACTGCACATTTGTCTGCAAAATAAACCACAATATCCAAAAGGTGGTCGGGAAATGACTCTAACCACAGCACTATGTTGTGATTACAAATGAGACCTCTCTGTGCAGCCCTCTATTATTTCTCAATACCCTTCCAGTGGCCACACAACTGAAGCTGATCACAGTGTGGTTTTGTACTCGTGGTCACTATTCTGCAATTCATACTCATATGAGAAAACATTAAATGCACCATTATCTCCCTCTGTGGTTAAATTCATATGGGTATCTCTCTAAACTTCCTCCAGAACTTTATCAAGAGAAGATTTAAAGTAAAAACTTATTTCATCAAATCATTAATTGTGAAGAATTGGGGATAAAGACTTAGTCTGGGTTAAATAAAATCTATTCACAGATCAAACTGATCTTTGATTAATCTGATACCGATTTATAAAATCCAGATATCTAGCTATTTACAATCTCCTGTGGATGTGTCAAGCTGAAACCCACTTAGTCCCATCTGACCAACTTGCTCACGCAGCTAGATCTGGCCATGTGAAAGACAAAAATATGGCAGACATACAGTTGAGGACAAAATTATTAACCCAACCATGAAGATTTCACTTTTTTGTAAGTATTTCCCAAGTGCTG
Organism: Selene dorsalis; assembly: GCA_900303245.1. Classification (NCBI taxonomy): domain Eukaryota; kingdom Metazoa; phylum Chordata; class Actinopteri; order Carangiformes; family Carangidae; genus Selene; species Selene dorsalis. The sequence goes on along the minus strand of OMNW01009956.1, from coordinate 37,447 downwards.
TTAAACAGAGCAAAGAATAGCTTTATTTTGAATTCTTGCATTAATTTACTTTGCGCACAGAAATGGAATTATTTCACAAAAACCAAAAGCAACCAGGGTCAAAATGATTACCCCCCTCTTGCTAATACTCAATTGTGCACTTTTTACTGGATAACAGCGTGCAGTTGTTTGTTTTAGTTCTCAACAAGTCTCTGACGTATCTAACCCCAACCAAACCCTAACCAAACCCTAACCCATTCTTCTTTGGGAAATCTCTCAAGCTCCTCCAGATTTGATGGCATTCTAGCACGGACCTTGGTCTTCAGTCCACGCCACAGATTTTCGATGGGATTCAGGTCAGGGCTTTGTGCAGGCCAGTCAATAACATTCACTTTGGTCCTCTGGGGGTAGTTTTTCACTAGGAGCAACCTATGTTTTTGTTCATTGTCATGTTGGAAGAGAACACAACAACCCAGACCAAGTACAACTGTCTTCTTTCCCAAAGAAGAATGGGCTGGGATTTCACAGGAGATGTGTCAGAGACTTTTTGAAATCCAAAATAAACAACTGCATGCTGCTATGCAGCAAAAAGGATACACAAGTGACTATTAGCAGCAGGGGGGCTAGTCTTTGTTTTTTGTGAAATAATTCCATTTCTTTGTGCAAAGTAAATTAATGCAAGAATTCAAAATGAAGCTATGATGTTTTAAAAGGCTCTCTTAAAAATTCTTTGCTCTGTTTAACAGCATTTGGGAAATTTTCATAGTGGGGCTAGTAATTTCGTCCTCAGCTGTAGCTCCTCTGAAGACACCAGTCTAACGGCAACTGTGTAGCTGCATTTTTTATTTCATTTTTGACAGTAAAGAACTGGAAAAGAGCAAGACTCTTCCACTCAGAACAACTGGAGCAGATATTCCACCAAAAGAAGTGTGGACTACAGTGTCTTTTGAATACTAAAAGCTGTCATCACAGTCAGAAAGTATCTAATTCTACAAACTGAGGCTTTGAGAGAACAAAACCTGAATTCAGTATTGTGTGATTGTTCACCATCTGTTTCTCGCTGTCCTTTCTCCAAGCTGCCAAGGAAGTGTGGAGTTTGGTTCTGGAGACAGCGTGGGGCAGCACCAGGCAGCGGTCCATCACAGACAGACACTTCTGGAACTCCAGTTTCATCCTCAGCCTGTCGTCTTCAGACAGAGTCAGTTGGGATGAACACAGACACCTGGGAGAGAACAAAAAAGAGAAGAATGAAAAACAAAAAGACCAGAGTTTGACCATGAGACTTTCCATAGTTGTGTTGGAGCACTTTAATCTAATAATATCAAATATCATGTCGTTAAATTCCCCAAAATGAATTCATTACACATCATCACTGACCTGAAGAAGGCTCTATAGTGTGCTCTGATCTCCCTCTGCTCATGCAGCTCTCTCTCCATGGCTTCTCGCAGAGCCTCCCTGGTGCAGCTCAGGGTGCGCAGGGCTGCCTTGCCCTCCTGGTGCAGCCTCTCCTGACCCTGCAAGAGAGCGCTCGCTCCTTGACCCTGGGCCTGTCCTGCTGCTTGCTCTGGTTCTACCTGCAGCAGGGAACGCTGTGTCCCTGGAGGCAAAGATGCCAGCAGAGCCTGGCTTGCAGAAGGCTGAATGGCTTTGACATCTGCTATAGCACCTTGGATCACACGCATGGTCACCTTGCGGATGTCAGCAGTGGCCTCCTCATCCAGGTTGTTGATGAGCTCCGCTAGCTCCAAGCTGTGAGCCGTGAGTAGGTTCTGCCAACAGTGCAGGTTCTGAGCCACTTCTAACGTTCCCTCTAGAGCCCTGGACAAACCTGACAGATCCTTCTGTCTCTGTTTGTGAACACTCAGCTGGTGAAAGTAGAAACAGGATTGAATAAAGGTGGTATTAACTAAGGCCTGAGATATCAATCCACAATTGATTGTTACAACCAAGACCCTTAATATGTATGATCTCGTCACCATTTCAGAGATGAGCTCCCTCCTCTTCTTAATCAGGCCACAGCGCATGGCTCTTCTCTCTTGGCTCAGAGCGTCATCCAGTCTCTGCCTCACCATCACTAGCTCCTTCTGGGCCTTCTCCTGCAACTGGTCTATCTGCTCTGCAGGCACTGTGCTCCCTCTGGTGGAGGAGAAGACAGCATAGCAGGTGAAAACATGGCTCCAGTATATCTTACTTCTGCTCATTGTTTCTAGTGAGGTAAGTGACATATAATAAGATGTCAGAAAAGTATTTTATTTATATTCATTTTGCAATGACACTATGGACACTTACATATATTGACAGTATTTCTTTAAGTTGACAGCAGTATCATTGTGTACATATAGATCTTTTTTTTTTTTTTTAAATATAGTGCGTTCATCCTCTACCACTTTAAATTATCAAGATGAACAATGTTAATATTGCTCTGGACTCCCACAGTGACCACTGACCTCCTGATGTTCATGAACCAACTGTCCAATTTGCTGGAGGTGCTGGAGAATGTGTCAGCAATCAGGCTGTTGAGGCTGTGGAGGCTGTGCACCAGGAACTTCCTCTGTGCATGGCGCTCAGCGAGAACATAGCGCTGATTGGCAAGAACCACATCCAGAACCTCTTCCAACTGATCCTGAAGAAAAGAAAAGTTGTATTGTAACATTATTATAATTTGAACAAGTTCATGTTTTACCACAAGTGGAAATCAGCTCTGGTTGTCCACCTGACAGATAAAGTAATCATGCTGAAGACTCTTGGCTGTGCTTTTATCCAGCTCTCCCATCCTGGTGGCCTCCTCCAGCTCCTCTGAGAAGATCTTGTGCAGCTCCACCCGGCGCCACTCGATGATCTGCCTCTGGACCTTTGCTGAGGCTTCCTCATGTCGGACCAACAGGAGGCGCTGGAGCTGACTCTGGCTCATTTTGTGCAGCTTCTCCAGGAGGACACTACACTGGAGGAGCTCCTACCAATATTACAAAAAGGTTTAAGGGAGATCATAGAAAAATAAACAAATGAGTAAATATATTAACAGATTATTAATTGCCGTTACCTGTTGGTCTGCATGTTGACACAGCAGCTCAGCCTGGGCTTTCTCAGCTGCTTCCCTGCAGTGCTCTGCTTCCATTTCCTCCCGAGTCTCCAGGTTGCACTGGCCAGCCAGGGCAGCCATGCGGGCCCCACGCTCCTCCTTCAACCGCCCCTCCATGCCTAGTAGTTGTCCATGGAGCACACTGAGGAGCCTCTGCTGAGCCTGGGTGCTGGCCTGGCCCTGGGACCTCAGGCCACCCAGAAGGGAGGATAACACATCCTTGTAGATCTGAATACGGGTGGCCTCCAGGTTGTTGGTGGCGCGCAGCAGTGTTGACATTTCAAGGCTTATTGGGATAAAATGGACATTTTCCACAGTGAACTTTTATGTTGTGGGTGACACATTAATTCACTTCCACTTTAGTGGTGATTTGGTCATTTTTGCCCCATTAAAGGACATCGAACATAACAGGAAAAAACTAATTCCTTCTTGACTGGTCTACTCACTTCTCCAAAGCCTGGTGCATGTTCTGAGGATCCTCAAGTACCATGATGTCCACCATCTTGTCTTCAAATGCTGCCTCATCCTTCACTGTCTCACTCATGTTGCAGTCTGCATACTCTAGGTCCGAGTCCCTTCTTCTTCTCTGAGCACAAAAAAAAACAAAAAAAACGTAGAGTTAGCAAAATAGATTTATGTTAGTTTGAGGGAGAAGTTCTCACTCTCTCTTTATATAAGCACACCTTTATGACAACACACAATAACAAAGGTATAATGCTTGACAGCAGTCTGTCATTACAATTAATGAGAACAAAGCACATAGATTTTTATGTCAATGATACCCTTTGCTGAAGAAGGTTCAGCCTGGTTCTGAGGCCTATCAGGTTCATGGCCAGAAACCCAAGCGACAGCAGCACCAAAGTGACGAAGAACCCAGCAACAAATCCGGCAAAATGGACACCGTGGTTAGGATAGATCTAAAATAATGAGCAGAAACATCAGTTTTGTGAATAAGATCAATCAAAAAATGAAAAATTTACAACAGAAATATGATGCATACAGCTGAAGGTATGTTTCCTGGACAGGAACAGGACAGGTACTCTATATTGTATGTGCATTCAGCTTACCCTGTCAGTGGAGTTCACCCTCAGGGTTAGATTAGCTGTTAATGGACCAAACATACTGACATCATTCTGTGGAGTAAAAAAAGAACTTAAATTTAAGAAGAAGAAACATGATCTTATTTTGCTAAATGTAAGACTTGTGAAATTAATAACTGTTATTTTGTTTTTACTGAGTTGTCATTTTAAGAAACTGCTTTTTGAGATAAAGAGGAAAAATTGGATCACAGAAAATACCTGTGAGGCATTAGAAAAGGTAAGAAAGGCTGGGAGGTCCAGGACTTCACTCTTATGACTCCTTATGTGAGCAGTATAATTGACAACAATCTGAGAGCCCGCTGAGGAATAAAAAACAACAATATACAAAGTGAAAAAAACTTTCCAAAGCTCAACCCAGACATGCTTGTAAATCTTTTACAACATTTAGATTCCCAGACTGACCTGATAGTGAATCAACAGCAAATGTCTGATAGCCTCTTTCCACCATTCTTCCTTCTGTTTTTAGTGGGATTATTCCAGAAAGGGAGTCCCGAATCAACACCTGAGACAGGTTGGTACCACCAACTGGGCTCATGTTGTGTATCACCAGGAAGAACGTCAGCTGAGGGGGATCAGTGTCAAGCTTCACCTGAGAACCACGTAATAGAGGAGGAGAACAAATCACTGGATGGTCAATTCTTCATATTTGTTAACACATTAAATATAATTGAGCAGAATATATATGTTGGAAATAAGTAAACATAAGTAAAATGAGCTGTATTCAAAGAATATAAAATGTACCTGAGCACACTTGTGAAATTTGACCCCAAATGCAGATGGAGGTGCCACACTCTGAATCTGCAATGACATAAAGCATCACATAGTTTGTCTTTAAATCATTCTTAAAATTCAACTTTCATTTATTTTATTGATAACGTGAACACCCACCTGGGGCAGAATATGGCCTGGGATGAATCTGGTGAGTGTGCTTCTGCGGACCCGGGGGTTCACCATGTTTGACATGTAGGTAAATGATGAGTACAGGGAGTGCGCCCAGGGACCAGCTTGAGCTGAAGAAGACAGAGGGGCCTCTGCAGAAAACACCATAGGCCCTTTGGTTTCCACTGAAGTATTCCACATGTGGACATTATGCATTACAATTATTTACCTCGTCTTAACACTGAATTTAATTTCGTAATTTATTGTATTGTTGATGAAATTAAGGCATAAGAACAAACCATCCATCCTTAACAATATCAGCTCTGCTGTTCTCCCACCCGGGTCGTGATGCATTACATGGATACTGGAGGAACTCTGACAACGGAGAATAATGCATTAAATAAAATACATTTAAAGTGGTTTACCATTTTTAAAAACAGCTTCATCCAATGACAGTCTACAGCACAAACGGGTACCCCACAAAGCCCAAACATCACCAAAAACCATGTTACACTGGTTTTGGGTTTAATAACACAGAACGGCAGGAGTAGGGACTTTTACTCTTGGCATACTCACCCCCTGCAGTGGAGGAGATGTTGAGGTTGTGTACCATGGTGTGTCCTGAGGTGTACCGTTTAAACACGGCTGACATCCTGCACTGTGCTCCAACACACCGGCACGCCGCGTCTCACGCCGGCTCACATCATTACATCGGCGGGAATACAAACCAGTGACCAAACATGGCGTTTGGACGTTCAAGATAAACAACAGTATCGTGACCCTCGTCGCGATAAAGTGTGCATGAAGCATCAGTAAGTTGGTGTGCCGCTCCGGCCGAGGAGAGCTGCTAGCTAACTGGCTGCATTTTGTCTGGGTGTAGTTAAAATCCGCCGCGGTGACAACATTTCCACAGCTTTTACTTCTGAAACATTAACCACAGCGGCGTCTCTGTCGAACAACAACATCTTAGTTGTAAGTTAACATCTGAAGAGAAGGTACAGATGTCGTTTCAAAGAGTTCTCCACGAACGAAGGATCCATAATGACGTCGGGAAACATTTCCAAAACTTTGCAGGCAGGGGTTCCTCCTTGGGGAAGGTAAAGATCAACAGTGCAGTCTGCTTCCGTTTATAGCTTTCAAATTAAGAGTATATACGCAAGCAGCAATGGTATGTTGTTTTAGAAAATAACTATATTTATGCTAGAAAAATGCGTTTCAGTCAACATTTTCTCTCTGTATTTGTGTCAATGTTATTACTGAAGGAAACCCACATTTGTTCTACTACAGATTATTGTTGTGACTTATTTTGAAGGCCAATGCCTCCATTTCCGCCCTAATAGCCGTTAGCTCTCTCCTCTTCTTAAATCTCTGCCCACCATTGGCTGAAAACATGCACCAAGTTTTTCTTAAGGAAAAACTTTTTTTCTCTGTTGTTTTTTTTACTGCAAGAGTTTTTCTTAAATTGTAGTTTCGTGACTTTAAAAATGTAAAACCAATTTCAAAGAAAAAAAACCCCCACAAAAAATAACTTTGAAAACAAGGAGCTAAGTTATTGTCTTCGATTAAATGAGGCGATCGTTAAAATAAGTTTGATGTCGCCTCGCCCGCAAACGGCTAACATGTTTAGTTTTCCCAGCGTTTGGTGAGTTTGCTGTAAGATGGCAGGGCAGGGACCGATGCCGGAATGCGATGTAGATGTTCCGGTCATTTTCGCCGAGTCGTTGTACGTGTATACGGAGCTGTTAACGGTGGCCTCGGTGTGTGGAGGGCTGTCGGGGCTGTTAGCCGCTGCCCTCCTCTATGTCTTCTGCCTGAAGCCTCTGTTGTTGACGAGACAAGTAAGCAAATGCAACGCAGCTCTCATCCCTCCCATCCACTTAGGTCTCTGCCTTTATGCCTTATTATGAGTCTATAATGTTCCACATTTGACCTCTCATTCCCTTGTATTATCCCATTAGGGTTACAATGCAAGGAGGCTGCTTGAACCTGATGACGGCGAGTTAGACAACAACCAAAGTGACTGTGTCAGCAACAGCAGAAAAGAGGCTGCAAGTGGTACCACCAATGAAAAGGTATAACTCCCCTCCCTTTAATGTGCACTGTGTAGTAGCTTAACCCCAGGTTGATTAGATCTGCTCTGGTGAAATGATGGTAAAGTGATGCATAAGTGCTTGAAAGTGACAGTTGTAAATATTTTTTTGTTTACTAATTAACTTCCCACTAACCGTTTTAATCTTGTTTGCTCATTGACCAGGAGAAGAAGCAGCCACCCATGAACAGTGATGTGGCTGCATTCGCATCCAGGGCAAAGGTGGTTTATCCCATCAACCAGAAATACAGAGTAAGCCTGTGCATACATAATGGAATAATGTGTTAATTTGTGCTAAACTTCACAAAGTGTTTGGTCTTCATTAAGGTGGAATATAATGTATGATGACATGTTACAAACTGCACGATGATAAACATAGCATCTGTACAAGTAATGAGAAATACTGTACTTGCTGATAAGACCGTATATAAAAGCTTTTCTGCCATTTTTCAGCCTTTAGCGGACGGAGCGTCCAACCCGTCACTACATGAGCACTCCAAGTTGCCAGCAATGCCTAATGAGGAGTCATCTTCCTCATCAGACGGAGAGTCTCTAAGCCAAGAGCAGGACAACGATGACAGCAGTCAGTTTATCTCCTCCTCTCTGGTCCCTAAGAGCCTGCAGAACCAGAGCTTCACCAGGGTCTCTCACTACCCTCACACACTTACACAAACAGGGTAGGAGTCAGTGGGGTCTCCGAATGTTCAGCCACAACTGTG
>OMNW01009956.1:12826-29582 GCA_900303245.1 Selene dorsalis | reverse complement strand
CACAACTGTGTACCTCAACTAACTGTGCAGCAAGAGTTTGCTGAAAGTGATTATACTCTTTCTTATCTCTGCAGTTTCGAAGGTAGAATCAGCCTTTACTGTTTGGCCCTGCACGATATACAACAGCACTGCTCTCAGCTTCAGGAGGAAAAATATCTGGTAAATCTTTGTTTATATTTATTAATAAATAATAAGGATAAGAATTATTACTGATAATTGTGTGATAACACTCAAACACACACACACACACACACACACACATATAATGTATATTATAAAGTTCTATTTTTTATTTCTGGTATAGATTTTCCTTCAAATGATAAAACTAATCTTCAGTTGCCGATTTCCAAAAGACAAAAACGATGCTGACTTCTGCAAAGATATTCTTCAGCTGCAGGAAAAGGTTAAGTCAAATGGCTGTTACTGACGAAGGGGGTTTTGTATATGTTCTTTGTTTTATAAAGAGTTGCTATTTTTTAAAGTCACATTTATGATGCATTGTATTAACAGTACTTGATTACACTGAGGTATCAGAAAGTAAACGTTGTCATTTTTCCATCTTAGGAACTAAATGAGCTAAAGAAACAGTTGCCATCGGGTCAAACTGCAACTGAGAAGAATGAAGATGCTCCCTGTACACTGGAGGAGATTGAGAGAGCTCAGAAAGATCTCCTTGAACGTGGCCTTCAAATGGTATAAGTCAAGAGAAAACAAAACAGTTACACACATCTTAATAATATATCAACACTGTCAGAACACCTTTGTTGATGGTGAGAGTTCAATTAGGAAAATTTTGTTTCTTCACAGTCCAAAGGTTTTAGCAAACAGGTGGAGGACTTATGTCAGAATCTGCTGAGGAAGACCAGCATTTTCTCTCCAGATGAAGCGCAGGAGGTGAATCTCTCTCTCATCCAAACTCTTTTATCAGTGGAGCATCACCTGGTGAACACACAAGAAGAAGACCTGAAAGTAAGTCCCACGAGCTGTTGGTTGGCATACCATTTATTTGACACCTCATCATTATTTGAAACTGGATGGTTGAATTTGTCTCAATCTTCTAGAGGATACAGCAGAAGCTGCTGTGGTGGGAGGAGCTGACAGGGCTCCTTCAATCCCAACCTGCGTTGCTCAAGCGGGAAGTGTCTCTGAGGCAGAATGTAATCGCCACAACGCTGGAACAGCTGACGAGTGATGACATCTTGACCTTTAGCCACATGGAAAAGATACTTTCAGATGTCCAGGCCACTCTGACTGAAGGCCTTCAACAGTGCACTGAAGGTAATACACCTAAAATAAAATAAAACAGTGGTTTCAGTTTTATATGAGAAAATCCAACAAAGAAGAATCAGGTCAAAAACACACAAAAAAGAAGATTGTTGGCATTTTGTAGGAAGCATGTTATGGGTTAAGAAAAGTGATTGTAAAAGTGAAAGAAGCAAAAAAACAGTCATTGTGTAGTAACACAGTTGTCCACAGACTGGCTATGGTGTGGAAGTGTGTTAGGTTACACTTAACTAGTTTCTGGTGGCAGGTAGCAGTGGACAATGTCTAGCCTACTTTTCAAACTTATATGACGTACTTTCTCAAAATAGACCATTTTCTGGGAATCCTCTTTAGCTCTTCAAATAAGGTCAGGTTCTTTCAGGACACCAATGAATATCACGCCTATTCCTGCATCTTAGACTCTCATGCAACATCTTTCAGCACAAGACAAGGCTGTCCTACTGTGTAATCAAATGGATGAGGTAACTTGCATCTGACACAAATAGAGAAAGGCTGTTAAATTATTTAATTATTTACATCAATAAGAAAAGTGTTTTTTTTATCTGTGCTTTAGATTGTTGTCATTCATGCTATTCATTTAGTATAAAAACAAGCCTTATGGGTCTCCATTTGCACAATACTCGGTCAGTCGGCTGAGCAGCTATTAATATTAATACACAACCAGTCGATCTAAATGTTGATCTGTTATTTTCCAGAGTGCACACGAAAGACCAAGGAGCTGGTGGATGACAGGTGCAGCAAAATGGAGACCAAGCGAAAGAAGCTTCAAAGGAGCCAGAGCAAGGAAAAGAGCCGCACCCTGGAATCAATACAGACTCACAGTGACCTACAGCAGCTCACCAAGGTCAGAGCAGTTTGCCTCCCTGACGTCAATATCTAGAACAAGAATCATGTAATAGAGAGGCAAAGTAACTGGCTGGAGATCTCTGCAATTAATTAATTTGATGTGACGCACATATGAGACCCTTGTGCTTCATGATTGTCTTTTTTGGCTCTTGATTCACTTTCGTGCTTCATGATTGTCTTTTTTGGCTCTTGATTCATTTTTCTAGTCTTAGTTTCACTATTAGTTGTTAGTGTGTATGTATGTAAAGGAACCTAATCCATCTAAATCTGGGCTGTCACCTTTCCTCCAGGTGTACCGGGAGCTGCTTACGATACACAGGCAGCAGATTTCTGATCTGGAGCTGCAGCAGGAGAACAGGGTTGCTGATGCTCTTTGTGATCTTTGGAGGGTAAACAGAAATCTAACACCATAAATAGTATTAACAGGATGCATGTATATGTACAAATACCTGCAACTCTCCCATAAAACCCTGCTTCTTCAGAAATGTCGTGCCTCCTGGTCTAAGAAGCTGGAGGAGCTAGCCAAGGACATCTTTCTGGCCTCAGTCTCTGCCCAGTCAAAACTCTCTGCTGAGCGCTGTGAGAAGCTGTGGTTGGATCTGGAGCAGGAGGTGACTGCACAGCTGCAGCAGGCTGAGTGCTCTGTCAAGCTGCAGCTGGAGGACATGAGGGCTCAGCTGGATAAAGATGGACAGGTAAACACCACGTGGCTCATTTTATGTCCATTTTGTCTTCTCTAGTGGTGCTTGGCAGCTCCATATTGTCAGTACCTCACTTTCATCTGTAAACATTTTTTTATGTTGTTTTGTGGATAAATTATAAGTCCCTAGGGTGTTTAATTTTTCCAAATGCTTTTCACTGTTTCTAAATGAGCCTCTTTTTCTGTAGGTGTGGAGTGAGGAGATGGCTCTGGTGCAGGCTTGTCTCAAACATCTGAGTGAACAACAGATGAAGATCCTCCTAGACATGGTGGCCAGACAGAGCTACTCACTGAACAGGTCAGATAGGAGGATGTGTTTACTGCACGTCGATTTTAAGTTGTGAAAGGCCTGGAGTAAATAAAACTATGTTTGCACTCATGTGGGTCAATTCACTTATATCTGAATCCATTTTTATGAGGGACTGTGAAATAATGCAATTTGATCCTGTCCTCAGTCAAGTGGGGAGGCTGATAGAGAAGAAACATGAGCACCTGTTGGTGGCGGTGCAGCGGTGCTTTGTGGTCAGACACTTCTGTCTGCACATGCTGAAGGAGATGAGACTGTCCAAGCTGAAGGTCCTCTCTCAGACTGATTTCAGAGCTGTGCTAATGGAAGACCCCAGTAAAGGCCAGTCCTGTGTCAGCTCAACTCTCAAGGTAGGAAAAACCTCTATAAAGGGCAGCGAGAAATCTTGAGAAATCATTACAGAGTCTTTTGTTTGTGTGATAACTGGATTTTGCGCCCCCAGTAGATATACACGTACACTGAGGATGCTGTGCTGTGACTCATTACAGAACAGCAGTGCCAGCCTAGCAGAGAGGCATCTGGGTCCCGAGAGTCAGTTGGTGGGCCACAGCTTCCAGCAGGAGTTCCTCTCTGAGCTGGAGACAGGAATGGAGCTGCTGCAGAGCCACGCACAGCTGGTGCTCGGCAACGCCCTCAGCCACGCCATCCAACAGCTGATGGAGACCATAGAGTCGGACACATCTCCAAAATCGGACGATGGCTTGAAGGTATGATTTGGGGTTAAAGGTGTGAGGATTATTAAGTATCTCTCATAAATCAAAATTTTATTGTAGGCTATGTGTCTTACATTAATTTTGTCAAGTAAATTGGAAACTTTGTTTTTACCTCATTAGCACCACCTGATCGAGGCGGCGTCGGAGAGCGTATACTTGACTAAAGATTCTCTCACCACGCTGGTCCAAAGCTACTACTCCCACCAACAGGATGTAGCCAAAAAACTGCACCAGGATCAGTCAAACATAAACTGTGGTGAGATGATGTTCACAGCACATGATGTGCACATCAGCATGTCTGTAAACACCTGATTCTAGTGTTCATACTCATATAGTCAAGACACATTCTGCATATACTGGGTATTAAGTTTCTCCCAAGATAGAAGCTCTGAGCACTGTTTCATTATTAAGTCATAATAATTTGATCTTTTATTTACTTATTAAGGTAGGTTGAATGGACTAGACAGCAGAGAAATAGAAGACAGTAGCTGTGTCAATACATACTGCCTCAGTACACCATGTAAATACCAACCATCACAGTATACTGTTTTACAAGTTAGTATAAAAACTGTACGAAGACTGAAGACTGGACTTTTAGACTCAATAACAGTTTTGACTTGACCAAACATTAAATACTACATGTTAACTTTACTGTTATGAACTTCTTCCCTCAGAGGTGGAAGAGAATCAAGAGAGCAGCAGTCAGCTGAAACGAGCCTTGCAGAGGGAGCTGGTGAACTGGGGCAAAAAACCCACCTCTGCTGAGTTTCAACAGAGGTACAACAGCCCTGGAAGTGCTGATAAGGTTTTGGAGGTGGACGGGGGGCGGGGGCATAATTTTAAGTGTTTCTTTTTTTCTGTGTGTACTTAGGGTTGAACTCCACAAAAGCAAGGTGTTAGAGCTGTGTGATGTGGAACAGGAGACGATATACGAGGAACTGAAGCGGAAGAAAGTGGTCCAAGATCAAACCATGGAAAAGATCAAAATGCAGCTACAGGTTTGTGTGGTTATTATTCATGGTCTATATTTACACCCCAGCACAGTTATTTTCTGTGAACACTGTTGTTGTGTCCATTAGGAGGCAGAAGAAAACTTCATATCTGAGCTGGCGGACTTGGCCCGGGTTTCCCTCCACAGTCCAGAACCAGAACCCAGTGGCGAAGAGGACAACACTGGTGAGCAGCTTTACCCTGGAGAATAAAGGTCTAGTACACACTGAATGCCACCACTCTGTTCCCTGACCTGTGTGACGCTGTTTTTCAACAGGTGATCAGAGTGCCACAATACTGGACCTGCTTGCCCTGAACCCAGCATTAGATCCAGCCCAGAATCCTTCACTGACTCCAACCATCATAACTCCAGCAGTGAAATCAAAACCAAAGAAGAAACTAGAGCAAGACTCTCATTGTAGCTGAAATCTTTTCACATATTCATGCAGCAATGTCCTGTAAAAATATCTCTTATTTTTTATAATTGTTCGTCCCTCTACTTGTCTGCTGGGACCAATGTTGTCATGAAGGTACCTCTAAATATTTCTAGGAATGATTAGCTGTAAAGTTACTAAAACCTTTAGCAATAATAACAAAGGCAATCCAGTTAAGTCCATGTTTTTGTAAATGTGCCATTAAATTATTTAACAGATTCTCATTTGAGTGCATTTTGCACTTCTTTCTCCTGATACACAGAGCCGTGGGCTACAGGCCTGAAAGTACCACATTATTTTCCTATATCTAAACCCACATTGCTTTTCATACCACGGCTCATTCACTGCATTGATTCCCATTGACTGCTCAGCACACGAGATGATGGATGTGCTCCTCTGTAAGTTGTGCGATGAATTAGAGATGTCCATCCTGATTGTAGCAGAGTGCTGCTACTCAGCATTGTACCAGAGTGCTACTACTTCTGCTCTAATGGGGTTTTAAGTACAACCCTTTATGGATGATAATGCAGAGTAATGGTGAAAAGTCTGGGAGGGCTGAAGTCCGGAGGATACTTCAGTGTCTAAGCATCAATCTAACAGGCATCTCACCCTGGACCTCATGGTTTACTGTCAGTTTGTAGTTCCAGCAGTGTCAATTAGCAAACATCAATTTTTAATCTGTCCTTTATTCGCATGCTCACCTTGCACACGCAACCAATTACTGCCATGGCATCCTGAGAAAATATGCTCCTGGTCCTGGTCCTGCCCCACTCACACATACACACCGGAGTGTCTTGCCAAGAGTGTGTCCCTCCTGGAGTGTTACCTTTCGAAATGAGGGTGTACTGTTGACTTTGCAAGTGTCGTCGCTGATCTGTGGTGAGGGGAAACCGTTTGGATGTATTTTGAGGTCCCTTAGGGGACTGCAGGGACTTGTGGGAAGATGACCTGATTTCTAATTTTCTCCTCTCCTGCCTGGGCTGTGGGCTATAGTCGCTGCTACCAACAGAGAAGCCCGTCAAAGGACTGTGACAGTATGATCCTCAATTTGGATTATGGCCTGGCTTTTGTCTTGAAGTTGGATTTTATTCGTCAGTGTTGATGGACGCAGGGGCGGCTGTGATTCTCCATCAGTAGGTTCAGGTAAGTCACCTCCGCTGCTGCTGCTGCTGCTGCTTCACCTTCACTAACGTGTTTACAACCCAAATTACGTTTGCAACACCGTCATGTCATTGGTATTTTGCAATTCACTGACAAAATGGGATAAGTGGTACTTATCCCATTACTGCGCTTTAAAAAAAATAAGAAATAAAACAAAGATCTCATCTATAGTTCGTTTTCAATTCGTTTCCAATCACTTGGGCTCCAGTTACAGGAGGAGAGGTTCAGTCTTTTCATCCACACACGTTTCACATTTGCTCAGTAAAGTGTAGAGAAAATGCCCCCGGAGCTGTAGATGGAAATGAGTGGATTAAAAATGTCCAGTGAGGTAAAGATGTGCGCAGTGTGCCGGCGTCATCACATCAGATGATCGGTTATTTTAGGGCCAAAAATAAGGTCGCTATGAAATTTCCTAGTCAGGGGGCTTTTTCCATCCCAACCGAAAACTTATTACTTTGTCTGTCTACATATTTTCGACCGATTATTTGATTACAACCTGCAACTTGTGATTTATTAAGGAACTACCCCGTTCATTTTACATAAAATGCATCTTTTGTATATTGTTATTGCCCTAATAGGCAGTATGATAATAGCATAAGTAATTATAGTAATTATCTTCCATATTTAAATCAAAAACAATTAAATAGCAATAATTGTAACAAATGTTACTAATATCTAATACTAATATATGTTATTATTACACACTATACTAGTTAATGCTGTTAATATATTATCAGAACAACGATATTAATATGATTTTTAGGTTATTATTATTATGGCTTAGCTTTTGCAATTGCCTTGTTTTTGAGAGGTGCTGGACAAATAAATTTGCTTTTCCTTGCCTTGTGTTGCCTCAGGTGAGCAGCCATGGCTAACCTGCAGCAGGAATACCCCGGGGTCCTTCTGGGGATCCTGGAGGAACTGGCCAATATGCGACAATGGCTGACGTTCCAGGACCTTTGTCGTATGGTCAGCACCCGCTTTGACCTAGAGCATCTCATCGAGCTCAGGAGTTTGCTGTTTGCTGCTGCCAGCCGGGACCCCTGTTTCCCAGCCACTCTCTTCAGAGACCGGGTTTCCACCAGAGGCCAGGGGCTATCACCCATAGGCGTCGCTGCTGATATTGTAACTATCTTCAATCTTATTCAGATGACGGGCGGGGCTCCTGATGACAGTCAGCCAATGAGAGCCCAGACAGTCCTCCCTGTTGACCAGACCCCGGGCCCCAGTCTGCCTGGAATCCACCAGCTGCACATTCCTGTCCAAGAAAGAGCACGCACCTACTCTGATTCCAGCGGTCGGCCCATCGACCAACACTTGCTGTTTCCTAAATCTAATTACTCAGCCCGCAAGCGAGCAAGTCTTCCGCCTGATCCGATCTCACTTGTTTCTTCCCCTCCAATCAGGGCAAGGGCTGTGTCTTTTGACTTGCCTCACACAACCCTCTTGTACCCTAGTGGTCAAATCTCCAACGAGGTCATGAAGAATATCTACCTGCCACTGGAAACGGACAGTGAGTCGAGTGGAGATTCTGCACCCGTGGAGGTGTTTGAACCAGACCAGGCATCTGTTGACCAGAAGAGAAACATCTTTCGGAAGGATTTCCATAACCAGCCACCGCTAATACCCCAGGTGACCGTCAGCAGTGAGTCTCCTAGTCCTAAGGGGCAGAAAAGCTTTGACAATCACAGCTTTGAAAGCATCCCGAATCCTTACCCATCACCAACAACAATCCATCAATCACCAGAGAAGCGGGCTAAACACGAAAGTCTTGATGACCTGCAGGACTCAACTTATTTTGGACCTGGGTCAGGCCCAGAGTGGTCTCCTCGACACCTCCAGCCCCCCAAGAGTCAGAGAACCATCTGGGGCAACAAGAGTCACAGTCTAGAGGACCGGATAAGCGTGGGCAGCATTGCGATGGGGATGGAATCACAAGGGGGGCAGCTCCCGAGACGATCAACTCCTGCTATCAGCAAACTGGGGTCCTCGGGAGGTGAGAGTGGGGATAGTGGTTTGCCAGGTGGATTCGATGGAGTCAAGGCTCAGGGAACCCAAACAGATCCACCGGACACCCGGCGTCTCCGTAGCCTGGTCCACGCAGATCGCCTCTCGTTCATGACCTCATTGGACGATCCTGAGTTTGGTGAGGATGACATCAGTGCCATCTTTCGTTTCTTAGATGACATAAGTATGTGTGGATCCACAGGAGTTCTGCACCCCAGTGATGGGACAGGGGCCATCAACCAGGACACCCCTGAGGCCAGACGTGGCCGCCTAGGTCAACTCCAGAGGCTTTTCCACTCTTTGGAAAGCAGTGACGATGGGCTGAAGGCCAGTGTCTGTAAACTGCTGCTACGTATGAGCCAGATAGAAAGACAACTGGAGTCACTAAATGATGTAAAGGCTGAGATTTCCCAGGTGCTCTCTGCTCTGCAGCGACTGGATGAAAAGATCCAGCAGCCGGTCGGTGGTGGACAAGGTGGCAGCGGTAGATGGCTGGAGCCACTCAGCGGTGTCTCCTCCTTTATGAGTCACCCTATAACTCCTTCTGACTCCTCAGACCCTCAGCCTCTGTCTGCATCTGGGCACCTGTTTCCAGGGACCAGCACCAGTAGTTTGGATTGGAGCCGGTGGAACACTCCTCTGGACCAAACAGAGAGTAGCAAAGGTCCGGCTGATTCTAAGGGGGTGAAAGACGGGAAGAAGGATGCATCAACCAGACGCACCTCCAAAACGCAGCCTGAAGACAAAAGTGTCTCTGATTTAAAACAAAATGTCTCTAGCTCTGCAAGAGACTGGACAGTGTCATTCTCGAAAAATAAAGATAGCAAAGGCTCACATGGAAAAACTTCACAGGTAGAGTACAAATGTGCACATCTTATTCTATAGGAGATACATGAAGAAATAAATGTTACATGACAGATGGAGTCCCAGCTCGTGTATATGTGTTCTCAATTCATATAACAGGTAAATCTGTAATCCTGTGTGTTGCATTATGTATGTATTCATGCTGTGCAACCACAAACTATATCTGATCTGTCACCAGCAATTTGTTCTGCCTGGTAGATGCATGTGATCATGTGATTGGTGAACAAGCTAATTTGGCCTCTTTGTGGGATATTGTAGACTATAAAAACAAACTATTGCTTTAAATCTTCACAGTACAATCTGATTGATCATGGATGCAAAGAAAAAAGCTTAACCATTCAAACTCAAATGCATGTTTGGTGGTGCTAATAACTTTAATTAATATTGTTAACTTCTCCTCTTGCATCTTTGTGAAGATAAAGTTCTGTGTTGTTTGTATATAAATAGTATTTCAAAAATCTGTTTGGCTCCTTCCAGGCAGATCCATCAGGCAGCACAGCTAACCTACTCTCCCAAAAATCCACCAACTTGGTGGACCAGGTGTTTAACTCATCACTGTTCCGCCACAAAGACAGCAGCCTGACAGGTGGGCTAACCTCTGGGAAGATCATGGACATCAGATCGGCTGAAGGGAGGGGAAGGCCCATCTGGACTGTAGACGACAGAGAAGCACGAATCTCCCCTCTGGACTTACAGGTAAGAATAGCTGACTTTTATTAAGAGCTACAATAGTTAAAATGTAAGATAAGATGTGGATCTTATTCCTGGGAATAACAGGCCTAACATGCCTGCATTATGCAGAGAAAGCAGACCTACTAGCATCACAAATTAGAGATCTTAGAAAAGAGTTCATGATATTTTAATAGCCTAGATTATGATTTGTATTCAGGTCATATGCATCTCACATATCTGCTCTGAAACTCTGTAAATGACAGGCCCAAGAGTCTCTTAACCCCAACAACATGGAGTTCTGGATGGACGACATCTACACTCCAGGCTACGATGCTCTGCTCAGGCGTAAAGAGGCCAACCTGCGCCGGGCCAAGATCTGCAAGCTGGTTGCACTCATTGCCACTGCAGTGACTATCATTCTCATCATTGTCATTCCTATTTGCACAATGGGCTCATGAAGACCCTCACAGACAGACAGCCCACATTGTTGCCTCTTTCCATTTTATTCCATTCATTTATGCACTTTCAGCAGCAATGTGCTGTACCCTGGAACTTTAACACTGTATACTCTCAGAGATTGTAGCGGAGAGAGTGTGATGTAAGGAGACTACAGCTGGATCAGAGATCAGTTATACAGCGCCTTCTCACACTTCTGCATGCAGCACCATTATCAATGACTCCAGAAAAACAAGAGGAACTGTAGCTTACTTTGAAATCACACTGAGTCCTTTTTTCATGCAGTTACAACCAATTGTAAGAACCCCAACCCCCCACTCCATCACCATTGCCAAACAATATTGTTTTTCCGCTATTTATAGTTACTTATTTCATGATTTGAGTTTTTAACCATTTCAGGTGGCTGGAAAAGGATGTAATTACAGAATAATTTAAATAAGTCTAAAAAGAGAACATATATTGAAACTACAAGTACTGAGCCAATGCAAAAGTGTCAATTTATTTATTTATTTTTCATTTTGTCTGTCTGCTCTTTGCTGAGAAACAACACTGTTACAAGTGTGTTGCGGATCAGCTTCAGCCTTGAGCACTGCCTGCCTCCTTTTGCTGTTCTCCTGAGAACACTACAGGGCTTATTTTACTTCTGTGTAAAATAATAGGTTATTATTAGTACGTAAGACTTTTACATCTACACTTTATAAATAGTAATGGATTCTGTCAACATGAGTGGTTTTATTCTCTTTTAGTTTGAAGGTTCTTGTATTTTACTTTAAGCAACAAGATATATTGCTCAAGCTGAAATCAATAAAAATAATATTTTTATAGAGTTCCCACCCATTTTTCAAACTTGAAAACATGAGCTGTCTAATCCACTCGTGGGTGTGTTTGCAGTTGTGGGGCAGAGTGTTTACCGAGTGTAAGGTTTCTAGAAATGGAGGATAAAAATGTTGATGTTGTTGATGATATTTTGGCCCTGGAGCAGTGAAGGAAAGAGGAAGCCTTTTCCAGTAAACACTCTTTAAGTGGGAGATTCTACTCGTAATTCAATTGATGGGATGTTGGGAGTGCACCTCTGCACATTATCTTTTCACTGTACTCACTTGGCCAGAGCTTTTCCATATACCTGCAGACTCACTTAGCACTAACACATCCATCTGGCGGCCTCTCACAGATGATGAAAGTAGTTTTGCCGGTGGTGTCACATTCCATTTTGTAAAAACATCCTGTTAACTCAGGAGACATTTTATTGAAAACGACATTTGGTACCGGTCTGTATACAATCCACAGGAGGTTAACACGAAATATGTACGCCCGTAAAATGTAACGAAATCCAACATAGTGCCTCCACAACTTCTACCACTACCTTTGTAAAGCTTGAAAAGTTTGACGTTTGTTGAGGGATTCACTGAACTCTAAGGTGAAGCTGTAAGCCTCAAAACGAGCCGTTAATCAAACACCAAAACAAAAATGTAACATTTTAAGCTTCACAATGTGAATGTTTCGAGCTGGGATAACATATTGGATTGCATTACATTTTTTTTAGGTGTTTATGTTATTGTGTCCATTTGCTCCACATTGCCACACATGGATGACTTTCTTCATGTTCAATAGATAAGCACTTTTTCTGCACTGATGATGTAAACTGCATCAAAATGCTTGTTGTCTTTGGGTTTTTTTTTTTGTCAGACCTTTAGATTTTGCTTTGCCTCGTGTACAAGATGATTACAGGATGTACAGAGGGCGTGATCTGCCTCAATCCATCCTCCTAAGTAGATGTATATCTGCCAACTGTTCCCCCAAGACGCTGTTTGTGGATCCATTACCTTTCCAGTGGTGCCACTGACTAACCCTGTAGTCAGCACAATCCGCAGGTGCTTCCTCTGAAATGTCTGTGCATGAGAGCCTCTTTAATACTATTTTCATTCCTAAAATTTGGACCCTGTTGTTGTTGCAATATCCATGCACCTTTTAGACAAACAACTGAAGATCTGTGAACTCAATATTCAGGTTAACGCTGCACGTAAATGGAAGAAAGATGTGCAGGTATTACACGACTAGTTACGTGCTCAACACTTAATGATTATGATGAGATATGATTTATGATTGTGAGGGTGATTTATGTTGCCTGTCTGAATAAACTTGAGAAGTCATAATGTGCCTTTTACAGTATGTTGTCTGATTGGATAAATAATGAACTAAGACCTATTAATGGCACTATACCTGTACTTAAAACAGTGAATGAAAACACCTTTTGGAAAGGAGCTGCCCTCTTTAGCAAATTTAGTTGTTCCCATTTTTCTCTTGGCGAAGTGCTTGATTTATTATGCTTGCAGATAGTAACAACAGTCCTCTCAGTTTTAGAGAGGGCAAAGAGGCAGTCTGAATTCTGGCAGTTAAATGATCTGTGACTGGAGGAAATGTACACACAGTGATGAATAATTGAAAAAGACAGAGAGCGCATATTGACTGACAGATCCTATTATCTCAAATCAACACTAATGGGCCTGCCATATTTAAAGGACACGCACACACATACACAATGTTAAGGGCGCAAATGTAATGTTAAATCATACAGGCATGAACTGTTTCAATCTATTGTTCAGTTGTTAACAAAATCCAAAGTGCTATGGACATAAAAGTAAATACTTTGCAATTGATTTAGTATGTGTGTGCGTGTGTGTTACCCTCATTGAATGTTGCACAGCAGAGCTGCTGCTGCACCCAGATATGCCATCTGTGGCTGATTAATGATGTGCCAGGCCCACAACAACAGGACACATTTACTGACTGTTTCACAGGATTTTATTATTTCTCACCGACTGAACTGTCGTGCTGGTGTGAAGAAGAGCAGGAGGTAGTGACACTGGGCTGACTCAACTCCAGCAAAACTGTCTTTTTATTTACTGTGTGAAAATCAGCTTCTATTTTACTAATGGGGTTACCGGCTGCCATAGTTTTTAGGTTAAGGTTATTTGAAAGAAAGTGACAACAAGCACTGCTTTCATGTCAAAAATGTCCAGTCTTCAAACACAGCCTGAACTGAATTTAAAGTGAAGTTCCTGAAGAGATTCCTCTTTAAAACATTGTGTAGTCTTTCCATGCCTGAAAGACAGAGAGAGTATATACACTCAGTACATACACTTCGCCATGTTGGGCTACTCTATATTCGTCTTCTCTGTTCTCTATCAATATCTTACTATATTATATTGTCTCAAACATGACGCACAATTTCCTTATAGTCTGTATGCTGAGACACCTCTAACCCCCCCGGTTAGCCTCTTGCTTTACCCGCTGCAGTTACAGCTCAGGATGTGTAGGGGGCGATAGAGCTTCCGGTCTTCCGCCACAACGCACAGCGAGGAAGAAAACCGGCGCTGATTTTGAAGTTTGAAGAAGAATGTGCAAACTTTATCGGGCAGGTGTGGTTCAGCGGCCGCTGCTCTCGCCGGAGTGGCAATAAATCAACCTAAACTCAGCTTTTAACACCGGACGGTGTTGCAGGAGATCTCAGCCGCACATCCACTGGACACGTATCGCAACTAGTGAGTGTTTGTGTGTTTGTTTTCGTAACGAAATGAAACTTGGTCTCGTCAACAGCAACATACCTCGCGTGCCAGTAGTGCCGTCACGGGCGGAGAGACGTTAAGACGTTATTTAAAGTCAGTTTTAAAATAATGAAGATAACTTAAACACAAGTGACATTTTGTCGGTAAGATCTTGTAGTTACGACTTTATAATCATTGTTTAAATCCTAACCTACTCACAGGAAGTGTAGTTAGCCTTTACTGCTCTTTCAGCGCTAACCCACTGTAGTAGTGAAGTGTTTACACCCAAATAACAATGACTAGCATTATCATTATCATGCATGTGTCCTCCCTTCCAACAACGTCTGGCTTTAGCTAACCCAACCGCAGTGAGACACCATGGAGTCGCCTGTGCTGAACCTGTACAACCAGTTCCAGAGCCTGAGAGCCCAGGTGGAGGGTCTGAATGAGAGCATTGAACCACGTAAGTTATTTCCTCACAGGGCCTTGGCATTTGCCACCTCTCTCCTCCAGTCGGTCTGTAAAACAACAATGGAGTTTAAGTGCTCGTGTTGCTAAATTAGCCTCCTGTGGATGGGCTAGATGCGTTTTTTTATACCGTTTCCACTATGAGTTATATGGTGCAATGAATTATTAACCAGAGACATGAATGCAGAGGTAGTGCAGGGTATAAAGCTTCTGTCTTAGAGAGTAAAACCTGAAAGGGCCTGAGTGCAGTAAACATTTCCATGTCAATAGCCCAGATAATTGAATTCATTTCCATTTTACCTAGCAGGAAGGCACTGTTACTCATTTGCTTACTTTACAGCACAACACTTTCTCATACATAGCCACAGCAAAGGTAAAATGGAATAATGGCATCCAGCAGCAATATAACTTTTTTTTTCTTTCTTTATCTTGCATGGTCTTACTCAGAGTTCCTCCAGATGGCACAGAACTTCGAGGACTGCCGTAAGAAGTGGCTGCGGGCAGACGAGGAGCTGGTTTCATGTAAGGAGATGCTGACTAAGGCTGAGACCGAGACGGCAGCCCTGGAGGTCAAACTGAAGCACGCTCGCAACCAGGTGGATGTGGAGATCCGCCGGCGTCAGAAGGCTGAGACAGTCTATGAGAAGCTGGTTAGTGTAGCAGTCTGTGTGGGTTACACAGCCTCTTACATCATCACACTGTGTATAGCAATACAAAAATGGAAAGAAACTAGATTATTAGTCTTTAAATGTTGTAACTGTGATGTTTGTTTGTAAGACTCCCCTTGTGGGTCATTTTGTAAACTTAATGTACCTTTTGGACAACTACTTTTCTGTCTGTTTGTGTGTTTGTGGGTGTAACAGGAACGTCAGTTACAGCTGATCCGGGAGCTGCTCATTTCAGAGAACAACAGTGTCCATCTGAGCGAAGAGCAGCGCTCTGCCTTGGCCTTCCTCAGTGCCCACTCCCAGGCAGCACAGGCTGCCAAAGGCAACCTCAACTCTAGCCGAAGGTCAGAAACCTCCTTATCTGGTTCTGGAAAAGGTGGAGGTGCACCATTTTGTTTTTTTTTGTTGGGTATTCATCTGACTGGGATACTTCAGATTTCCTTGACTGCTCAGCATTATTATGGGCACTTGGTTTTAGATTGTAGCACTTCGTTTAGCTACATTTGTGAGGCATTAGTTTCTGTATTTCAGCTTTTGTAATTCATCAGTGTGTAGTTTCACAATTACCCACTGACTGACTGCAAAGCGTGCTTCATACAAATATTAATGATGACTTTAATCTGTTTTACAGATTGACCACCATTGATGAATCAGCTTCTTTGCTGTCAGACATCAGCTTCGACCAAACAGACGACTCTCTGGTATACCGACCCCTTTTATTGTACTTATTAGGTGGACCTCTGATTTGAGGATTGAATGCTAACAACAACAGAGGATGCCTGCCATCCATGACTTTTTCAGTACTATAGTCTTTCTCTCACTTTTATAGGACTGGGACTCTTCTGTGATGAAGACTGTGAGACTGAGGAAACGTCAGAAACGAGTGAGTGATGCCTTATCTCCAAATTTCTTTATATGCCTTAATGATGACGATGTTTCCAAATTTGTTCCAGGTTAGGAGTAAAGGTAGCTATAGTTTCCAGTTATGTTTTGTATTCACCAGCCACTTGTCTTACGATTTCTTGAATAATTTTAATTATCCATTGGAAAGTGTTTTAAAATGTTACCCTTTTAATCCACAGCGTTCATCCAGAAAACTCTCTGAGGTTCCTCCACAGGCCGTAAAGAAACCTCGCTCCACTGGGCGCACATCTGACAGGGTAATGCTGACCTCTTCAGCTTAATGTACTGTATAGCACAAACATCTAAATCAGTAGGTGTCTATAAAAATGGAAATAGCAGAAGGATAAAATGGCTCCCAAGTGAGGGTAAACCTGAGTGATTTTTCTTTGGACCAGTGTAAATGTACATCAGTTTATCCTTCTTTATATCATGCAGATGAATGAGTCCATCGTAGCCAAAACCACCATCACTGTGCCTGTGAATGGAGGGGCTGTCGAAGCCGTCTCCACCATTGAAACTGTGCCTTACTGGACACGCAGCAGGCAGAGGAGTGGTGAGAATATATATATATATATATTTTTTTTTTTCAACTTGTTTATCACTTCGGACCTAACAACAAAAAATGATTATGACTGCAAAACAGAACAATGTGTGGATTTAATAGAGATGTTATTTAGCATTGTGAGATTTTCACTGACATCTGAGATTTGACTTGTGTGTGTGTGTGTGTGTGATGTG
>OMNW01009956.1:0-12806 GCA_900303245.1 Selene dorsalis | reverse complement strand
TGAGATTTTCACTGAGATTTGACTTGTGTGTGCGTGTGTGTGATGTACAGTTGGCGGGGGGTGGGCTGATACCACTACAACGGATCAATCGGAAACTGCGAGTGAGGCTCCCAGCACACCAGTGTCAAACTTCCCAGCCGAAATGCGAACACCTAAAGCCAATGGGGGAGGAAAAAAGCACCACTTCATCCCCAAAACAGTGAGACTGTATACTTAAACTATAATTGTGAAAGTTATTGATTTAGCTGAGGCGTAATCTTCTCACTCTGGGCTTTCTCCCTCTGTCAATAAGGTGATCAAGTCTGAATTCTGCGCTTCTTGTGGAAGAAGAACCAAGTTTGGGAAGATGTACCTTCGCTGCCAGGACTGCAGGGTTGTGACCCACCCAGAGTGTCGGGAGCGTTGTCCACAGCCCTGTAATCCCACTGCTGTTGGAACCCCCATCAAACACACAGATGTAAATTTCTCTATGACATTTCTTTATGACACATTCCTATCCCAGAGATTTCTATAACTTTCATGTTGCCTACATAAAAATGATGTGTTTTGTGTGTAGGCCACCCTGGCTGACTATGCTCCAGCCGTTGCCCCAATGATCCCAGTTTTGGTTATCTACTGCATTAAGGAGATTGAACACAGAGGCCTGCATGAGGTAGGACAAAACTTTATCAAAGTCACCTTCACAGTAATGCTCTGATCCTTTCCCTTGAGCAATTACAATCGATAATTCCCTCCTCTAAGAAGTTATCTCACTCAGTAGTAATACAGTATCACAGGCAGCCAGTAATGAGACTTGGTTTCTTTAATCTTTCTCCTTCTGGCAGCTTGGCCTGTACAGAGTCTCTGGTCATGAGCGTGTGGTGAAAGAGCTGAAGGAGAAGCTGATTAGAGGAAAGACTCTACCTCCACTTAGCAAAGTGGAAGACATCAACGTCATTACAGGAGTCCTCAAAGACTTCTTCAGAAACCTCCCAGAACCACTGCTCACCTTCCACCTCAACAAAGCCTTCATGGAAGCAGCTGGTGAGTGTGAGACTTGCAGAGCCACCTCCAGGGGATTTCTGTGTTCACAATGTCCTTCTTCTGTCTTAGACTCTTTGTGTCATTGTTCTTTTAATTCTTTTTCTATTGAGTGATTTAATGGGCCTCTTTTGGACTGAAGTTCCCTCCAAGACATACACAGGCATATTAACTCTGGTGTTAATGTTTTTGTAGAAATCCGGGATGATGACAACAGTCTGGCCATGATGTACCAGACCATTGGTCAGCTGCCTCAACCCAACCGAGACACTCTGGCCTGTCTGATGATTCATCTGCAAAAGTAATTCCCTTTACATTTCAAAAAAGCTTTTGTTTATCCTGTGTTCACACCAGAATAAAAGATGTTGTAACCTGCAATGCAGGTCAGCTCAATCAAAGACTGAAATTTAATTTCCTGCTCCGTTCTTTCCACAGGGTGTCTCTGAGTGTAGACACTAAAATGGATGTGCACAACCTGGCCAGGGTCTTTGGCCCAACCCTCGTGGGTCACGCTGTCCCAGACCCCGACCCTATGACCATCCTCCACGACACAAACAGACAACCAAGGGTGAAGAGAATGACAATAAATATGATCACAGCAAACATTATATTTAGAGTCTTTGGTCTAGTTTTTGTAAATCAGCACTTTATTTTGTTCTTTAGAGTAGTTTTAACTAAAGATCATGTTGGTTCTGTCTCCAGGTTGTAGAGCGCCTGCTCAGTATTCCAGGTAGCTACTGGAGCCAGTTTGCCCATCCAGATAATGTAGCCATGGACAATGCTCATCAGTTTGATACCCCAGACCACAAAGGTAAACCACAAAAGCTATAAACATGTTGAAAGCACTGCCAAAATTAATAGAATTAGAAGAATATAATGTGTTTGATTTGACATCTTTTAAAAACCTTAAAAAAACGGAGCTTCTGTATACAGCTTTTTTGACTTATAAAATCACAGCATTGGTTGAATTGATCTTTTAATTTATCTGCAGTGAGCATATTGGGACCAGTGACCACTCCAGAGCACCAGATGATGACTAAGACACCTTCCTCCAGCTCGCTGTCCCAGCGCATGATGCAGACCTTCTCCAGCACCACCCTGTAAGCTCACTCTCACATTCTTTGCACACCAAACTGAACTAAAGCAGATCTGCATTCTTTATAAGCTGCCAGTAATATTACACACAGGTGCTTTCCTTAAGCACCTGTGTGTAATACTGAACAAGGTATGTGGCTGTGTTGAATTGGTCACGTTAGCAAACAGTAATGTGTGTTTTCATACAGCAGAAGTGACGTGCAAGGCCCTGCACACCTGCATAGGGAGTTATTAACACTTATTCTGGTTGATTGCCCTCTGCTCAGGATAAAATTTAAATCTTAAATCCAGACACATTGTAATTTAACCTGCCTACTTTTACAGGAGCAAGAAAACTAACAGGAGAGAGAGAAAAAGTTAGTGAAGCACAAACTAAATCTGATCTAATCACCTGTGTGAGTGTGCCATAGGTGTAAAGGGCCATTAATGTAAAGACCACTACATTGTACGCCTTAATGATGATATTATCTAGAAAAACCTATTTCTAAATCTTATCTAGAAACAACAACAACAACAACAACAACAAATGTTACATTTACAGTTTTAAAAATCACTGTTCCTCAGAAAAAAATAGTTTATTTCCAAAAGTAAGATGTTGTTGCACTTAATGAGGCCTGCAGACACTTCATGCCTTAAGTCTTGAACCCAAAGCAAATGCAGCTAATTTAGCTAAGACTGCATTCCTGTGCTTCCCTCTAAAGACTCATTCTCAGTTGTACTTGTTATTGTATTTGCTGAGTTTACAATCATCAGTTTTTTCCTGCCTTTATCTGTAGATTTGGGAGCAAGAGCAAAGCGACAGCTGCCTCTAACCGCCAGTGCAACTTCTTCGCTTCCCCACAGCTGAAGTAATGGCGGACATAAAACACTCAACCTATTCTACTTTGGGGTTACTTACTGCAATAACTGCACATACATTTACACAATCATGTGGGAAAACTACTGTGCAATTTTAGCATGTAATAATAGTTTGACTTTTTTCTCTCTATTTTTTTAATAACCAAGACTTTTCTATCCAGATTTTTTTCTTTAAAAAGATTTCCGCACGTGAGTGTTAAGTTTGTTTTTATATCTTTTGATTGCTAATGATTTTACTTTTAACCAAAACTGTGGTGACATCTATGTGATCGTAGGCATTTGAAACCAATTCAAGGATCATTATTTTCTATTAACACTTGGCATTGATGTCTGTAAGCTGTGCAGTCAGCGGTGTGTCCTCATCTTTGAACCTGTGGTTGTAACTGCAGCAACAGAGATGCACAAACACATGTGCGACACACAGCTGGAACGGACAAAGAGAAAAGAAGTTGTGTTACTGGCCAGTGTTCCTTTGTCTCTTGGTTTAGTTTCCTTGTTGTCGTCTTGGAAACTGATGCTGGTTTCCTATTTTAACATTTTGTTTTGTATGTATGTTGATTGTGTGGTATTGACATAACAATGATGCCTTATACTAACAATACTGCGATGTAAACACTGATTATGAATGGGAATAATGCTGCTTTTTGCACTGTAGAAATGCAACAATACAAGTTAATGTATTTTCTACCTGGGAAAACACACCACTAGAGGTTGCTGTTGCACCACTTTTGATATGCAAATGTTAACCAATGAAGAGAGTCTACTGTATATTGTGCACATAACCAGTCAGTGTTACTGACACTCCTTTTTCTATTATTAACAGAAAAGAGACACTGTAAGCTATCCCTTTAACCTAGAACAGATTGAGTCAATGTTTTCCCTCACCTAAACCAAAGATGTGAGACTCACACCTGTGTGCGGTCATCCCACAGTAACATCTGGAGCTTCTTTAATCTATAAATGTGGAAACTGATTTGCATGCACAGTCACTGTTTTCAGTATTATTAGTCATTGTAGCTTTTTTGTACAGTTACATCACCAGTAATGGACAAGAAGCGACCCTTCCTTCCTTTGAGCGTACGTCTGCTCTCGCGGTCACTATTAGAAACTCCAGACCTGAGTGTGATGATGACATCGGTGCGAGTAGTTGTTACTTTGAAGGAAATGTTGATACTGATTCTTATATTCTCTTTAAAGCTGAGTCTATCTGAGCTTCGCCTGCCAGTAGGAAATGGGCATAATTAAGAAGTTGTCAGTCAACTATAACACTGCTTTGTTTTATATGTATTTTTATATTTTATAGTCATTCCAGTATCTATTCTGTATCTTCACTTATATCCTGTTTAACCTGATTTTGTTATTTTTCACTTCACAAAATCTTGTGAACTGATGTTTAACGTTCACTCTTTTGTCTCAACTCAAATAAGATCACACAACTCCATGGTTGAGCTAAAAATAAAACATCAAAAGACTGGTTCCTTTGTCTCGATGGGTGTTGTTCATGCATGAGATGGACACGGAGGGGGGAGAAGATCCCTGCTGAAATGAGGCCCCAGAGCAAACACATAGAAATGTGGGCAATTCAACTTCAGAAAAAAAAAAAACCCTCTTACA
This sequence comes from Selene dorsalis, assembly GCA_900303245.1. Taxonomy (NCBI): domain Eukaryota; kingdom Metazoa; phylum Chordata; class Actinopteri; order Carangiformes; family Carangidae; genus Selene; species Selene dorsalis. The sequence goes on along the minus strand of OMNW01009956.1, from coordinate 8,219 downwards.
CCTGAGTATGGATTAGTGTTATCCTATTAACTGTGAGTGTGTTAATGCTGTATTCATGTAGCCTAAAACATTCATTCATATTTAACACTCTTCATCTTCATTTCCGCGGTGTAAATTGAATGTTGGCCATTCTTATTTGAGATCTTCAGTGAAAGAGCAAAAGCACAACGCCAGTTATACCAAAGCCGACATGGCACTGAATGATAATGCAATTTGGCCCATTGTTCCAATAGTCATTACAGCTATTTCCATAATCTATTGGGCTGAGTGGGCAGGCGATGAGGTCCAACATTATTATGAATTAAAGCAGGGATCATTTATACATCTTATAGTTATTCCATTAACAGTTACTGTGGAAAGAGCTAAATTCGGGCTGAACCCATTGACATACATTTTCTATGGCCTCATTCAATACAGAGCTTCAGCACCACCATTAGGCCCTTTGAGATCTGAGCCCAGCTGTTTGGGGGAGAAAGAAAAAATATGGTGTGCAGAGTTCATCCAAATTAGTCCTCGCTTCCTTTCTTTCTCACGCGTGCACGGAGCCGTGAACGACTGTGAAGAAGACCCTCCAAAAAATGTTTGAATTTCAAATCAACATTAATAGTTCATTAGCCTGGAATAAGGTCTCCTGTGTGTCGATCTGTCCTCTCATTGGGGGATTGTGTGTTTATGCTGCACGCTGCAGCATACGCTCGGCGGCTGCAGACATCAAACAGCTGGCTGTGTACAGTGTGTCTCTGTAGCTCCATATTCCAGCATGCCCCAGTGTGCCGTGATCGAGCTCCACTCTGCTGTGGGACCAATGAGGGCCAAATGAGTAACTAGTCCAATTAAGAGCTCTTAAATAAATTACAATGTAAGCTGGTAAACACACAACAACAACAGCACTATTTAATTCCTCTATTTATACAGAGAACTGCAAGCAGTGATGCCAAAGGAAATAACAGTACTATTATCATCTCTGGAAGCTGAATTACAATCAATACATTATTCAATTCATAAGGTGCCGTTATTGCTGGAATTGACATGATCGAGAATACAGTCTATATGTGTCAGGCTGTTGCAGTGCAGCTTGTAGCAGCTGTCTGCAGCGCTGCTTGTTTGAGGTCAGGGCCAATAATGGCAGCACCTCTGAGATGTCAATTCAATAACTGCCAGTCAAATCCACCCATCTGATCACGTATCGAATCAATAGGTTTGCTAAAGCAAAAAGCCATGTTAACCACTAGACAAATGATTTTTGCATATCCCTGTTTGACTTCTTGTCTTTGCAACACTTCACTACCTAAGACACTGATTTATACGCTTTGCCACAGGGTATTCCTACATTGCAGAACCTGCTCAGACCAGATTTTGCTTCCCCAGTCACATAAAAATGTGCAGGGGAGCATCAAGTGAGGATTAAGGAACAAAAGTATAATGCTGCACATTTATAAACACACTGCATCCCTCAGCAGGCTAAGCATGTGCTTGAAAAGTGGTCCTCCAGATTTGTTTCTGACACCGTTTTCAGTGAATTATGTGACAGATTGTGATCAATATGCTTTCCATTTGGTGAATTAAACATACAACACTGAAACACCAAACTATGTTCTGCCTTTAAAACTGTGAAAAACAAGAGCCATTGTTCAGTCTACACCCACCTGTGTGTGTTTTTTTTAACTGGCTGCTTGGCTTTTAATGCTCTTGCTCTCTTACTCTTTTTGGCTTCATCCCTTGTTCCTTGTTTTCTCCTCTCCCTCTCCCTCTCTCTCTCCACCCTCCTTTGAATCGAACCACCGTCTTAGCCGGCTACCATGCGTGGTCGATACCTTGTTACCACAGAGAAATCAATTATCTCGACCAAGCAGCAGGGGAAAGAGGCAATAATGAAAGAATGCTCCTCCTTCCCAGACGATGGCCATGGTCATTAAATATGAATTTATCATTGGCTGAGGAGATTTATGGAGCGAGATGTGGACTCTGGGTTCACGCTCTCTTTACAGCGCAAGTTCAAAGTCTGGTTATAAGTGTAAACTAAATGGGGAAACAGGTTGTCAGGCTGGTGATGTCATTTGTCCTAAAGCTTGAGCAAACGCTCATTATATTACCTCAGTCCCTGTGTTATCTGGATGAGACTGAAACACAAATGTGACATTAAACCGTCTTCTAAAAACAGCCTCGTAACATTCAACGCCTAAACCCTAACCCTAACCCGTCTTCTCACATGTTCAGATGTTGACATGTCTTTCCAACGAATGACTAGTCCCTGAGGGGAAAATGAAGGAGAATGAGGTGCTAGAAACTCACTAAACCTGTGTAAAGAGGCGCTGTGTTTACTGAGCGATAGTTGCCGCCACATTCATGGACAGTCGGTTTGTTGTTGGCGCCACTCAAGGTGACAGAGGAGAGACCATGGTGTTGGCTGACAGGTAGGTGGGCGTACCAAACGTACCTGCTCTGTAATGAGCTGTTGTGATGACTTGTCTGACAGTCACTGCTAGAAGTTTGAGAAAAAAACTAAATAAAATAAACCACACCACTACCATCACCACCACAACTGGAGGAGAAAAGGAAAAAGTGCAAATGAGAGAGAGAGAGAGAGAGAGAGAGGGAGGAAGATGGAGCAGAGAGGGGAAAATGTGTAATTCGGGCTTGCTCTTAAGGCAGCAATAAATTCCATTTTAATGGGGCACCACAAGCAGTAGCAGGCACTCAGCAGTCTGTTGTGTTTGATGCCAAATTGTGCAGAATAAACAGATTTGCTGTGCATCTGGTCCAAACACACACTTCCCCTCCATCCCTCTCTCTCTAAACTTGCTATTCATCCTCTTCCACCTGCCCAGACGTAACAAACAACAATCAAACAAACTGTTTTCTCCTCACCTGATGCTTGACCTCTGAAGCCTAACCACGCGTCCCTGCGATGCCAAACCGGCATACGCTTACCCAGCTAATCTCTTAATCCAACAACCAGCAACATACAAAAGAACAAAACATAAATATACCATTAAAAACCTCAATAATCCATACATAATAACGAATTTATCTAGTCTGTTTTTAAAAGAATTCACTGACGGAGCCTGCCCTACATCCTCTCGAAGCTCGAGACACACCTACAGAACAAAACCCAGCTACCTCAGCCCTACGGCAACTCAGAGGGACACAGCTCCTTGTAACACAAAACAGTCTGTTACAGTTAAAAACATACAATTCACACATACAAACAGAGAATCACAGTGATGATTTAAACAATTAAAGACGTTAGATAAGAGATGAAAAGAAGACAACAAAGCAACAAGGTAGAAACAAACAATTCTCCAGAAAAAAGTGGAAACCCAATGACGGTTTCTTTTTAAATTCATGGAAATCCATTTCATAGTTGCTGAGATATTTCAGTCAGGTGATGGACTGACAGACCCACAGACGTTACCAGCCCTGGAAACGTGCTGCTAGCTAACATAGCTAAATCCAACTCCTCTGAGGATAAAGCTCCTCTGCGATTGGTGGGTCTCCGTCAGCAGAGTGACATCATGACCTTACTGTCGACACTCATGGGTGCATCCACATGCACACCATTGACTGCTGCCATTGTTTCCATGATTTATGTATTGTTTTTAGACGGTGAGCTCTCACATGTCCATGCAAACACACACACACACAAACACACATACGAAAATACCTGTATGGATGCAGCTGGGTGTTTGTGTGTGTGTGTGTCCCTGCATGAGTGCGTCTGAATTCATGTAATTTAATGTGAATGTGTGTGCACAGGTGCATGATATGGAATACTGTGAGAGAGGCTCAGTGCATGAATGGCTGAGTGTTTTCCCGTGAATCTGTGCAGTGAGCATGTGTGCAGGTATGTGTGTGTACCTGTGCCTCTGAGTATGGGATTGTTTTTTTCAGCATGGACGGACACAGCTAAATACTGCGTGTGTGTATATACAATATACTCATATATCTTCTAAAGCACACACCCCAGATCTCATCTCAGTGTATTTTGTGGTTTCTTTTCATGAATGGAACCACACCACTGCTATGATCAATTAGTTTTGTCAGTACAGCTCAACAGCAGCACTGACGAAGCATTACCAAGTAATCTGATATTAATAATTTGGGCCCCCCCCTTGCATTTTAGCCAAGCTTTATCTCAACCAGGAGCATCAGAAACGAGGACACCTTTGGACACTGTGCTGGTACATCATGATCATCTGCAGAAATTTAGATCTGTTTTTATAAAAATAAATAAACAATCATTATGCGACCCACGAGTGAAAGCTCCACAGTACATTCCTCCAGCACTTCCTGTGATTTTCCTGCTGACCACTAGAATGCACTCTTGCACCCTGTATCCCACCTCGGCATCATGGAAGCAGCTCCTCTGCAGCCGAACACACCCATTCATTTCTCCCATCTCCACGACTCTATCATGCACGGTTCAGTTGCCCCCGTGGTTGTTAGGATATGGGGGTATTGTCGCTGTTTGTATCATTTGCACCATTGAATCTTTAATTTGGGCTGATAAAGTTTTGCTTCTACTGTGGCAGCCTTGCTCAGGTGACAGGTATTAACATCTTCCTCCCCTGGAATTTCAACCCCCGGGGAAAATATATTAAACAGGGTGGATCAGGGTTCATACATAAATGCAAGCTGAACAGGCTCTGGTGTATGTAAGAGCCTTATCACACATGTAATTCACATGTTCATGGTTTCATCTCAACTGTAAGCTTGACAGCCGTTTCCATACACCTGCATTCTCCCTGTAATCACAAACTGCATGTGCTGGTTGATAGATGATGTATCGTCAATGTCCCTGTGATTTCAATTTCATGCTGAAAATGCAGGGAAAAGTGATAAATTGAGAATAAGCTCTGAATGTGCAGCACTGTGTTGTAACATTATAGCATATTTAATTATGCTGGGCACTTGACTCACTATATAATATCTATAAATGTTGTGATCCATAAACACCAATTTTGTCATAATATCAATACTTTACGAGAGGTTTTTCTCCCTCTTCAGACCCTAGTTTATGATAAAAGAAAGCAATGTCTCAAGACAATATTAAAAAAAACTTAATTATTTTGACATTTATGTGTGTTTATAGACTTTAAAGGGTTTATGAGATGATGATTTTCCAATGCTTTGGGATCTTGGCTGTATTTTTGTGCAGACACAACCTACAGCTTTTGTCAACTGTGGGTTCTAAACTGGAATTTGAGACATAATGACCAAAAACCTCTTCTGAGATCTACCTTTTTGGCACAGTCCTCACCGCCACAATCTCTGTGTGTTCACATGTAAATCACTTCCATTCAAAATGCTACATCCAACCTGCCAATTACACCACTGACTCACATGGGCAAACACCTGTTGCTTTTCAGTTAGCAATCAAGGCTTAAGAAATAAATAAAGGGGCCCAAAGATGGGCCCTCCATTTCAGCACTGTTTATTCTTTTATGGAGAGTATATGAATGCCAATCCCTATGAGTCCATACGTCTTTTATACATGCGCTGGAGGAAGCATGTGGGGATGTAGCTGCTGAAGTGCATCAGGGCTGGACTCTTCATGCTGAGAGACTTTCCCTGCTGTTTGATCAAACAGAGTGTTGCCTGTAATGTTAGTGAGGTCCTGTGGTCAGATAAAGAACATAAGAGTTATAGAGTGACTGTGGTTTTATTCAAGAATCTCTGTTAAACTCAGTAGATATTCCTAATAAAGGTATTAATAACAGCATGATGAATTTCTTATGTAAAATGCTGACATTTTGGCCTGAGGGTGAGACTGGTAGAAAACCTCCTGAGTGTCCAAATTGGGAAGAGTCTGCACTCAATTTCATGGCTATCTGCCCACTTGATTTGTCTTGATTATCAGATAATTCTTGTGCAAATATGGACATTTTTGTGCTGATGGTGGGATCATGAACGATTCGAATGGGACTGTGAACATCCATACCAAATTTCCCGGAAACCTGCTCAGCGCTTGTCGACAAAGTCGTGTTGTGAACCAAAGTCCACGCGGACAAACTAACCAAATGACTGACCAATTATTCTGTCTTTCTACCTGCCAGTAGTGGGAAATAAACAAACAGGAGGAGCATTAACTCTGCCAAGACACAAACGATGTGACCTGAATGTCAAAAACATGCAATAAACATTTCACACTCGGGGTGAAATGCTCATTTTATCTCGGCTCGAGCACAAATTGTGCTCGGCAGACAGACTGCTGTTGGGTCACATCATTGACTGCAACCCCCAGACAAAATGAAAAGCTTAGTGCTGCTGATCAATTTATCACAAGATTTGACCGACATGGTTCATAACTTTAATAAACCAATTCTGTTTTTACTTTGTGACAATCAGGAATTGCAGGAAGATTTAAAGTCTTTAAATAAAGTAAATGTAGGTCTGATGAAACTATGACAATGGGTGTACGTCAAATGGACGCTAACAGTATTTCTATTGTTATACTTAGAGGAACAACCTCATCATTCTATTTAAATTTAGTTTTCTTAGACGCTGACTTAGAAGTCATCATTTCCTCAAACTGAGCAACTTCCCTCATTTGACACATGATGACAAACTGAGTGAAGAGCAGCTGTAGGGAGAGAAGAAGAAGAGAAGTCAAACCTAAACTCTCTCATAGTGGATCATCATGGCACAAGAACAAGAACTCTCAGAGTACAGCAACCCAGATGAGCTCCGGGGATGTAAAACCAACAGAGGTGACACTCAGTCTTCAGGTAAGAGCAAGTGAATTAAAGAAAAGAAATTATTATTAATTCGGAAATCCATCTGAGGGATACTGTTAACTATCTTTGCTCTTCAGGAGGTAAATGTTTCCTGTGTTTTACTCTTGCTGCCTCATTATTTTCATAATTCAGTATTACAATAATTGAAGCATCAGTCTACATTGAAAGATTGAAAGGTGTTACAGCAGTGTCATTGTGGAGTACAGACCCATGTGTATGTGTGACCCCCCCCAACAGAAAGAAGACTCTTCAGATTTGGGATTATAACTTTAGCAGTGCTGTGTGTCATGCAGGTCGCTCTTAATGTCTCCCTTCGCCTTGCCTGTAAGTTGTGCCCAACAATATTTCTGTGTCACTATCAAAACATGCACAGGAAGCTACAGTACACTGGAAACCATGCTGTAACACTGTACATTTCCTCAGTGGAGTGTTGTGCAACCGAACCCTGAAATTGCTTTGTTTTTTCCAGTTTATTCAAATGAAGACATAGATCAGCTTCCTTTCAATTCCTCCATGATAGCAGAACTGTGCCGGACTAACCAGTCTAGACAGGACACAACACAGGGATGTTCCTGCTGCAACAACCTGCTGAGGACTCTGCTGAGGGAACTCAAAGCCGTGGAAACACAGAGAGACCAGTTGCTGCAACAACTGTCTGAGATGGTGGAGAAGACTACATCCTCTGGGTATATGGCATTAGATGATTACTCTGAGACCCTCGACCTGGCTGACGCATTAGCTTAAATGGTGACCGCGTTGGAGCCTCTGCAACGAGACGACAGGGCTGCAGGGACGCAACGACAATATGAGCATGTGAATGACGGAAAGGATACAACGGCAGCTGTCAAAGCATTTGCTGCGTAACACCATCAGTGTGAATCAGCAGTTAAAACCTTTTTACCCTTTCACCTTTTTCCCACATTTTCATGAAACAAAAATATTTTACATTCTCATGCAAAGCTGGAAAATCACTTAATCTTAATTTTTTTTTTTAAATCTTAATTTATTTAATTTTGCACAGTTTTGTGAACTTACTATGAATTAAAATATTGCAATAAACAAAAAAGGGTCCTCCTTACACATTGCATCGCCGTGGTTACTACATCATTTTTGACCTTAAACACATAATATGTATGTTTCTGCTGCTCAATCCAAACAATAACAAACAACGGAGTTTGGTGACGCAGTGTGAAATCGCAGGAGTTTTCATTTTCATAACCTTTGATATCATTACACTTTAGTTTCTACTGAAGTTTTTACCAGGTTTCATATAAAAATTCAGTGTTTTTCCAATGCTCTTTGGTCGATGCAGGAGGTCTTGCAGGGGCATCGGCCTGGCTGCTCTGATAACTTCAGATCCAGATGTTCAGGAGGTTTTTTTACCTGGAGCAGAATCATCCACAGACATCTCTTCTTTTTCTCCAGAACAACTGGACCCGGTGATTAAATCTGGTAAAAACACAGAACAAAGCAATTTCACGT
>OMNW01009954.1:24712-36622 GCA_900303245.1 Selene dorsalis | reverse complement strand
GAGAGCAAATTATAAAGACAGTAGATAGATGGCTTGGATTCAGCAGCATGTTTAATGAGTGTGTTGGTCATGTAAAGTGTAAGGAAAACAGAAGAACGCCTGCTTAAAGCCGTTCACTTGTGATAAGAACACCTCAGACTTATAGTGTACCAGGACTGAACAGGCCTTTATGTGGTTAGTACTGTACTTAGTACTGTAATGACAGTAGGGGGCAGCAGAGAGCAAAAAGTGTGTGTATCCAAGAAATACACACAGAATACGTTTTTCTGCACATTTTTCCCATATTGGCATCTTTCTGACGACCACTCTGAAACTTGGAGAAAAGCATAAAAACAGCCTCTAGAAGCCATTACAATGAAAATATGGTGAGGACCAGCCTAAATGTCCTCACTTTACAAAATGGTCCTCACTCCAAAGGTTTAAAATTCACACTTGTCCTCACAATGATAGGAGTACAAACACACACACACAAAAATCCAAAACTAGATGTTGAAAATAGATTTAGTGCGTGTGCGGTGGCGGTGCAGATAGGAGTCCAGCCGCATAGTAGCGAGGCACGACTCCCACAGTGGCTCCTAAAATTACAAGTCTGTCGCAGCGGGCTGGAGTTTGCATTACTGGGGCGAGTGTGGGATGTAAGTGTGGAGCCAAATGTGCAGGGCGTCATCATCAATAAATTTCACCATCGATCTCCAAACCCCTCCTCATCCTCCTCTTCTTCTCTGCATATTTTCTCCAAACTCCAGGATGCTGTCATGGTCGGCCTGCACACGTGTGGCGACTTGGCTCCCAGCACCCTGAGGATGTTTGTGGCTAAAGCGGAGCTGGCTGCAGTCTGCAGTGTGGGCTGCTGCTATCACCTGCTGTCTGAGGAGTTTGACAGTGCCCAACAGGGTAGCCACACACACACACACACAGACAACAACACATTCAGATACTGATCACAACCAGAGACAGATTAGTGTGTTTTCTCTGTGTGTGTCTCAGTGTGTTGTAAAGCTGTGAGTCCTCACACACGCAGAGAGCACATATGGTTTCTGTTCTACACAGATCAGAGCCTTTCTTTCTATTTCTACCTCCCCCCTTGTTTTTCACTTACACCTCAGACACCTGCATCGTCCAAAGTCATCGCTTTGTTCCAACCTGAAATGAAATATCATCTTCCCACATTAACACTCATATTCATATTTTATAGTAAACAAGTCAGATGTTCCGCTGAGAGTCTGGAGACGTGGCCAAGTTACCCTTCTGGAGATGGAGTTGACTTCAGACACCCACTGTTAGAGCCATTAGAGTGGATTTATGGATTTAGAATGGCTGTTTAAGCCTGCTGAAAATGAGATTTTTTTTTTGACCTTTTAATTTAGAGGAGAATCAATCGGAAGAGATTGAATCGGCATCTCGTATGTTGTGTTCCATCTTTGCTGTTATGAAGTCAGCCTTGGCTTCCGTGCCACCGTTCCCAACTGCTGCCTCAGCTTCGGTTAACTCAGGTGCCAAAAAGCAAGACGACAGACTGATATCATCCTCGTTTCATCCCCCTTCACTCCGCAGTTTATGAGGTATGAAATCCTCTACATGTGTCCTCATGCTGTGACTGCAGCCTGTGCGCGTCTATAAGGGGGAGCCCTTGCTGAAGTTGATACAGTATCGCGTCATCTCTTGTTAACAGCGCGACCTTCGACTCTCGCGTCGTCAGGTTCCGTCGCAGCCTCAGCCAAGAGCGGAAAATGATATCACGACAACTGATTGAAAACACTCCTTTCTGTGCTTGTCTCTCAAACTCCTGCTCAGTCTTTTAAAGAAGGGAACAAGGACATACACATCCGCACACACTCACACACACACATACACACACGTTTTCTCCCCTGTTGGTCTTACAGTGTAGTCTGGGATGAGGGCCAGCTCCTGCGGTGGCCTGCATCACCCTAGTATTGAGCTCAATAGCTGAAAAGCTTCATTATAGAAGCTGGTTATACATTTATATGATCTGCTTATTCAGGAATTAAACAAGTAAGCAATTCCTTAAATTTCTTGTACATTATGTGTCCAACCTCATGCTATTTACTCACAAAAAAAACAACTTCTCTGAGGTGAGTATATCCAGGCGTCTAAGGTCTGGGAGCCGGCATGTTTTCAAGTGTACGTGTCTACTTGCACACAAGGAAATGAGAAATATTTGTCTTTCTGAACTGCTGTGCATGTACACGTCCACTTCAGATGTGATCTCTGTGGTCAGCATGAGGTTAGTGACTATAAACAGCTCTGCGTGCACTCTGTAATCCACCCGTCAGACTGAGGAAAGGCCTGTCCACTTCAGTCACCTCCAAGGGCCTGCGCCTGGGCGGAGGGGGGCGAAGCTAACCTGACTGCTAACGTGTTAGCATGTCCAGGCCAGTTTGCAGGAGCCAGAGCGGCACCAGCTGCACATGTTATTAGTGTTTCTTTTGACCGTATCCCTCTGGATTCACTCCGCCTCGGCCTCAGTCACTGACCCTTTTAGAAGTTACATGAAAAGGATGGCAGGCTGTCAAGTAGTCACACTCAGTACCCTCCCAATGGGAATCTGTGTGTGTGTGTGTGTAAGTGCATGCAAAGAACTGCTATAGTAGGAAATGTGTGATTAATGTTGCTGTTTTCAGCAGCAGTCAGAGGTCAACACTTTGGCTTTCTAAGAAGTTTGACTGACTTTTAAGGCAAAATATTTAGGAGGGAGAATTTGTTTTTCGCAATTCTTCTGTTCACTTTAAGGAAATATATTTCCTCTCTTTATTGCTGAGGTAAATGAGAGGAGTGAAAGCTGTTTCCTGTTTGCGCACTAAAATGAAGCAATGGCCTGGAGATTGACAGCTTAGATTAAGCTAGAAACTGGGAACAGGGCGAAATGGCTAATTAGCATGCTACAACATGTTTGTATAAACCATACAAAAGACCAATAACAATCAATCGTATGGCTACGCTAGCTAGCTAGAAATGTCACCACGAATATGCAAAGAAGATTCTGGAGAATTTCTAATGCTAAGCTAACAGCTAACATGCTGTGGCTTCAGATTTGATGGACAGATATGAGAATGATGGAGATCCTCTCTTCTACCTCTTGGAAAGAAACTAAACAAGTGTATTTGCTGTAATGTGAAACAGTTCATTTAAGCTGTCACTGAGCACACTAATCTGTCCAGTCATATCAATCATATTTACAAGATGATAAAGAGCAAATGGATTTTTATTGTATCTCCGTCCCGATGAATCAAAGTAGGTTTGCTATCTTCAGCATTCCCAAGCAAACATTTAAAATTCATATCCACTGATGCAGCTGTGTGGGAAAAAAAAGAAAGAAAGGATTAATCAAACAAACTGATAAATGACTTTGCTCCTATTATCTCTGTGTGTTTCCTCACAGAGTGTTTACGCGGCGTGTGTGGTTTCCCTCTGAGTCAGTACCTCCGCGACCAGTCCTGGTTCTGTGGGAGAAACGCCAGGATGTCTGCGTGTTTGGTAAGTTTGGGTGACTCCACACAAAAAAAAAAAAAAAAAAAAAATGCACAGCAGCATCTTTCTTCCATAAACATGTGGTGTTTGGACTGTAATGGCTTTTTGCAACTTCAGCTACAGCTCAGATCTTACTCATCTTTATGCTTTCCCGCTCTTCTAACAACAACAACAACGACAGGCACTGGAGAGAGTCTCACTGGGCCAGGGGGTAAGTGCGACCTGCTCAGTCATTATAATCACTATAATAAACCAACAGTCATCATTGCAAAAGAATGGGAGTTTAATGTTTTTCTCTCGACTGTCATTACTTCGCACCCATCAAAACAAATCAATCAAACAAACCAAATTCCTTCGAACCAAAAATAATGGTGTTCACGATCGCCTCAGACTGTTTTATCAGCATTGTAGATCTCCTCCCTGCATTCAGACCATCAGCCCTTTAATTCTGCTTTTGTTTTTAGTCTGTGATTGTCTACAGTGTATTTATTTGAAATGTAGAAGGCAGAGCTTGAGGCCAGAGCTGATACACGATACCAGCAGCCATTAATATGGAATGTTTATAAATATTAATGCAATCATGGAAAGATTGATTACTTTTTGGAACGGGCGTCTGAATCCAAAAACAGGCTTGATTGCCTGCTTGTGTTGCATCAGGCTTGGAGAGTGTCAGAAATATTCATCAAGCGCTCGTACACATGCTGGATGAGTCACAAAGGGATAACAAAAGTTCTAATGTGAAAAATTGCAATAACCAACGTTATGCTGAATCAAGTTATGTTTGACCTTTTCTATAGATTCAGATGGAGTCTCTGTTCTACCGGGCCGTCCTTCATGTTATTCTGCGGGACCACTACGGCGCCTATAAAAGGTAATACACAGGCATTAACATCTGGAATTACTTCACTGTGAGAAATTACAACCCCACATTCAATTATTCCTGACATTTAGCTCCATCATTGTGTGTATGAAAATGTGAATTATATGTCACCGTGTCCACACACAGTAAGAAGTGTCCTCTGTGGGAATGAGCTGGAACAGAACAGTAGGAATCTAAAGGGTGAAATCTCACACTGTTTGTTTTCTTTGTTGTGAACCACAAAGGAAACGTTTTTGTTTCAGGTTTATTTGGGTTATAAATGAACCAAGACCTGCAACAAATGTCACATGCATTAAAGACTTAAAAGCTGAAATGAGTTCCTACACAGAACCAACTGAGATCATTGGTCATTCAAGTCGAGATAAGAAAACTACAGTCAGAGGTACAATGTTTATCGTGTGCCCTATTGTTTTATAGTATTTTGGCATGTTAGTTGATGGAATATTATTACTATTTATCCTCTGGGGACCATGAATGTTTGGTTTGTGAAGTGCCATTTTCATGCCAGGAGTTTGTGACTTGTCCATTTTGTTTTGTTGAAACCAAAAGATATATATGGCAGAAGGGGTGGAGCTGGGGAGGAGCAAGGGGCGGGGAAAAAAAGTTCACAGCTATGTAAACATTAACGGTTCATCTCTGGTCAGTATCACTGACTGCTCCCAAGATGGCAACCAAGCGGTAGCCACGTCCAAAAACCATTCTGCTGTTTTCTTTTAAATTGGACTGTATATGTTGTATTAAGGAAGATTTCAAACTAGTGATTAAGACCAGGGATAGGGGACAACAGGGGGGTTCATCCTTTGAGGACCATCAATGTCTGTACACATGACTCTCCATCCAGCAGCTGTTGCAGCAGACAGACATTGAAATAACTAGAGCAGGTCAGGTAAAAATGCTGGTTTTAGCCTCTCAAATCTGACGATTTGATGCTTCAATCTTTTTTATATGGTTCTAAATTGAATATTGATTTTGAATATCTTTGGGTCATGGCTGTTGGACACAAAAAACAAGGAATCTGAAGGTGTTAAGTTGGGCTTTGGTGAATTGTGATGACTTTTAATCTCTATTTTCTGGTGTTTTATTGGCAAAATTCAAAACATTACTAGCTGCAGGCTGAACAGACTTGTCATTGTTTTGTCTCTTTTTGCTCTTTACACAAATGAACCTTCTCTCTTTGTGTAGTACGAGTACAAAGCGAGAAGAAAAGGCAGAGCACATGAGCGTCAGTCAGACTGCAGTTTGGCTTTGGTTCACTTGTTATGCGACGCTTTCCAAACATGAGCAACTGCTGGCTTTCAAAAGTTAAAACCTGCTGCTTTCACACCCATAAAACCCTCAGTTGTGGGGTCATTAGTTATTCTGCATTCCTAATGACTGAGGACTTTCTGGCGGAGGATGGTCATTGCTCTCCTCTGCCTAACAAACGAGAGAAGTAAACACCACAGATTTCAATTAGCCCTTATCAGATGTGCTGGGCGCAGACACGATAAAAGACACTGAGCATGGCTGGTCACTGCTCTGTGACCTTCAGCCTAATGGCTGACATCAGATCAGGATCGAATATTCATTAGTTTCCCCCCAAGCAGTAGCGATTCATTACGGGTTAGTTCTGGCTGCTAAGACTTGATTTAAAAAGAAAAAGGGGACACACATGAGGCTGAAAGTTGTTTATTTCATCAGATAGAAATGAGATGTTCAAGGCCTGAGAAATGATCTGTGACTCTATGTGTTTGCTCCACAGTGAGAAGCGAGTTGGGAACGTGTACTCCAAGGCTAAATCGTTTGTGGACTATGTTCGTCGAGCTCTACGCAGACTGGAGCTGGATGAGTCAAAGGTCAGGGCCAGTCGTCTCACAACACCCTCCAGAAACAAAGTGTAAAAAACGCTCATTGCTTTGGTACGGCACGAAGGAAAAATGTTCTTGTGTTTATGTTAAAAAGAAAAAAAAATCAGGTTGATGAAGGGAACAGGTGCCTGAAGTCCTCGCTGCCTTGCTGGTTGTTTCTCCTTCACACAAACTCCTTTCCCTTTCCTACTTGTCAGGATGACACCTTTCTTGTTCCTCTTCAGCTCTCCGACAGGGACATCCAGGGTTACCATGACGCGTACAGACCACGAAAGAGCGAGATGCACGCCTTCAACATGGTGGGCCCTCTCTTCACCTCCCCACAAATGAAAAAGACTTAAAAAAACACATAATCCTATACTTAACATCTCTTCACACCACAACAGTCTGTTTCAACTCTTTTTTGTGTAAAACATTTTCATTCCTGTAAAATGAGATGTATAATGCCAATAAATTGCAGACCATTAAGTGAGATCATTGCCGTCTGCGGGGGAAGTAACGCAGGAATGACTTGTACAGAGGAGGAAGAAAAGCAGCCTCTGGTTTCAGCTCAGCCGCTAATTGTGGTGTCAACCAACAGACCAAGTTTCCTTCAAGACATAAAACAGTGGAATGGTTTTTGGTTTTTGGTTTTTTTTGAGGGGGCTTGCTCACCAGTTACTGAGAAGACACTAGTCATGGTGGGTTTTTTAATGTAGTCTCAGTCCTAGGAGGGAGGGAAAAGGGACAAGTTGGTGGAAAAGTGCCAGATGGCTTGTTATTGTTCAGAAAAAATACTCTCTTTATTTTCTCCTTTGTGTGTAGCTGAAGGTGACCCTGGCCCCCTGTATCGAAGGTCTGATTCTCCTGGACCGCCTGTGCTATCTGAAAGAACAGGTAAAAACATCACATGAAAGCTTTATACGCTGAAAACATAAACACATAAGTACATATATAAATCCAGGAGGAGGCTGAGGAGGCGGAGGGAGTTCAATTTCAAAAAGAAAAAAAAACCTCAACGTGTTTACACGGATCACTGAGTTGTTATGTTGTGGTCGTATCTATGTGGGAAGTTTATGGAACATCTGACATTTAAACGTCGATGGTGGCATAAACTACTGCGCAGCTCCACAGCCACATGTTGCTGTTCGTGTTCGACAGGAAAATAGTTATCATCTTGAAATAAAAGAAAGTTATTCACATCTAAATTGGCAAATAAAAGCTAGAATTTTTTTATTTATTTTTTTATATTAAGTGCGTAAAATCTTTTCCACACTTTATTGAAGTAAAAAGGGAGTGACCTGCCTCTGGTTTCTGGCTTGTTTATGGATAGGAGGGGAAATAAATGTGAATGAGAAAAAGCATAAAAAGCTTGTTAAAATAAATAAATGTATGATGTAAAGATATAAAACACATTTGATAAACACCACGAGGGCTGTTTAGATGTTGCTGTGAAGCTTTTGATTGGATCATTTGGATATATAGTATGTATCAATATATTCCCCTTTAGGGGACACATGAAGTATTTATCTATCTATTGATTTATGATTCTTATTCTCCATCTTGGCCTCAAGGGTTTTTTATTGACTTTAATAAAACTATGTAAACAGCACGAAACAAATCAATACTGAATGTGGAAAAATGAAAAATAGAATTAAACTCAAAATTTGTTGGTTTCTGCTTAATCCACTGAAACTAGGAGAGGTGACTGTTTTTAGTGCTTGTTTACTTAGTATGTTTAAAGTAAAAATATGAATAAACATGAAAAACAAAAACAGAACAGAACCAAAAAACAACAAAGAAAATACTGTAAAGCCTCAGCAAAACATTTTCCAGATTGTCATCATTACTGTTAAAAGATACTTTCACTGTAGTGGAAAAAATTAGACTCAAAATGAGTCGACAATTAACATGAAAGCCACTGACACTGGATGAGTGCTGTCATAAGTCACAGTCAGATTACCCAGCAGCCATCTGGCACACAGGGCTCATTCTCTCTCCGCTGTCAGCTGGACTCGTCTTTGTGACTTTCTCGTGCGGCTTGTTGGTTGAGATTTCAAGTTCGTATCCCAGATGACGAAGCAAACACGTGTAAATCTCAAGCTAAAATCAGGAAACCTTGTTTTGATTCAGATCACTGACAATAATATAGGTGTCGGCTAAATTGAAGCCAGCCCTGCGTTTGAACGTCCTGCACTTCTTGCGCCAAACACAACACGCATTTTTTTTGGTCTGAGTCACTGCGATTCGATGAGACGCGTACGAGCTGGCGGCTTTGAAGTTCTGATTACATGTGAGATTGTGTGTCCGACGGACTTCCTTAATAAGGTCGCACAATCAAAGTATACAGAGTGTACACCGCAGTCAAGAGTGCTGGTCATCTTTGAGCGATCTCCCTGGAGGAGGTGGTGGACGCATGTGAATGTGATCCATGTGATGATAAGTGTGTTGACTGATGTAAGTGTACACACAAACACACACACACGCATGAGGTTGTTTAAGTTCAAAACTGCAAAACTAAAGGCTTTCCCATCAGCCTCAGCTCCACTGCGCAGATATCCCACTCGGTGAAATGAGGTGCCAACACAGCTCCAAGGCCTCCGTCGCTGGCATCTAGACACAATTTAATATTAGTGCTAATACAGTTGAATAGATTTACATGCAACTACACACACTGTGTCTGGTTTCACTTGTAAAGGACCCCCTCCAATATAAAAGTAGCCCCTAATGTATTTAAATGCTGTGACGAAAAGGCAACCGGTGGGGTCACCATCTTGGAGTGATGCGTTATTTCCCTCTTGATGATGATGATGATGATGTAGTATGAGCAGCAGCAGCAGAATAGGAAAACGAAGGGCCGGTAGTTGCCAGGTGGCTCTAAATCTACAACTTAGCATCAGGCCATCAAGGAAGACAAACTTGTTTTACGCTTGAATGGGAGTCCACCTGACACAATATTTGTACAGATGTTTCTTCTCCAGAGGGATTCAATAGAGAAATCTGTTCTAGCAGGAACATCATGCAGCAGTGGATGCCAAAGGGTCACCAAGCCAAACTGGGAGGAGAAGCAAGATCTTTTTCTTCATGTCCATGTGTTTTTTATTCAGCTCCATTGTGTCTCATTGTTTTTTGGGTGTGTGTGTGTGTGTGTGTGTACTGCAGGAGGACGTCTCGCTGTCTGCACTGGTGCAACTCTTTGATCCCCTGCTGTCGCCGAGATGTTACGCTGTCGTCGGGCTGAAGCGTTTTGACAACACGGTCGCGAGCTGACAAACTCCTCCATGTACTCTCCGAGGAGGTGGTGACGATACATGATCGCCAATTATACTCTTAAAAACTGTTGTATTATGTTTGTATTTGTCCCTGCTTGATTTAATTATATGTATGATTTCATCTCAGTTGTGTAATTTATTTTCAGCAGGGTCTGTATCGCTTTCAGCAACATCTTGTTCCGTTTTATCTGTTTGCGAGGAAGAACATGTCTGACGTCTTTTCGCCGCTCAGGCCTCGACCTGATGCTCCCGTCCACGAGGACGACCGCTGAAAACACACCTGGAAAAACTGTCAGCTCTGTTTGATTGAATTATATCCACCCCGGCTTTTTGTCTTTATGTTGCAGTGACTCATGAGGAAACACTTGTCTTTTAAGGAGCATCCAGGGAGGTGGGGGGGGGCATTGTGGGGATCACCTCTGTCGACAGGTCTGGAAACCCCATCGCTCCCAGGCTCCCACGGTCTGAGTGGGAAAAGACAAGAAATGGCCTTGATCCTCTTTTTTAATCTTTACCTCTGTTCTGCTCTGTCTTTGGTCATTTGTCTTTTAATAAATCACATTATTTTTATACTTTTGGAAACACGTTAGAGTTTTGAGTTCACACATTAGTCATAGTCGAGGGAGTTATTTTTAAAGTGATGGAAAGCAGACACAGAGAGGTGGTAAATTTCTGTCTTCATTATCATTAAATTGTTTTACTGGATTGTTTTTAACGCATTTCAAAGTGGAAATACACTGTCTGGAAGACTATATATTACTTTATTGTTTTGTTTTGTTGGGTTTTTTTTAATAAAAACAGATAGAAATACTTGGGCATAGATATAAAGTTCTGCTCTGTGTGAAGCGTTTTACTATCGGAGATTCGCTCAGTTACTCTCCTTTAAATCTCCTTGACATCACATGATTTCCAACCCTGACCCTGCTGCTGCCAACGGTTACGCGGAAAGATAAGCTCATTTGAAAAAAAACAAAACAAAACCAAGGGCAGCTAAAGATATAAAAAAGCTGAAGCTGAAATCAAAAGCCCAACTAAATTAAAGATAAATTATAGCCGACAATAATGAATAAAGGAAGAACAGTTGACAAAGTGTTGGAAATAATTTGTTGAAAGTAAAGGATAAATATTTGAATAGCTAGAAGTAAACGGTAGTAAAGTAATCAAAAGAAAACTGTTCCAAGAAGTAAATATGAAGATAAATAATTGAAGTAGATTAAATCAATCAAGACAAAATTGGTTGAAATAGAACAAATGAAAACCTAAACAATTTGATGTATTTAAAACACCTTTTAACAATTTCCACTTTTAAATAATATTCAGCTTAAAGTCTGTTTGCATTAACACATTAAGAACATGAGCGGCGTCCTTCACTGTGTTCATACGTCAGATAACAAAACATCTGATGTTCTCTTTCATAATGAGCCTTCATTCTGTCGTGTTGTGAAGTAGCCTACATGTCCAACTACCTGCCACTGAGTCTCTAACAGCCACAGCAGCTGTGTGTGTGAACAGTTTTGATTAAGACTCTGCAGGAGCAAACACTTTGACAGAAATTACAGTGACTATATTAGACAGAATGAAACACAGCATCATCATCTTTTACTGTTTCCATCAGTTATTAAAGCTGCAGCAGCCCTGCACATCTGTAGGCCATCCACTGATCTGTCAGCATCCACTTGCTGAGACCGTGTCCTGGAGTTTTATTTTTACCCTGCTACAGACAGATGGTGAATCTGTCTGCTGTGTTTGAACCAAGTTTGGACCCAGCACTGTCTTTTTGGGCTGACGCCTCGCTGTGGAGGCCAAACCGGATTGACACGAATGCAACGGATTCAAGATGCCACTGACGCTTGTTTTGGAGATATAAATGACCCTGGGTTTTGTTGTGGCCGAGTGAGTCACGTCCTCTCGACCCATACACGCCATGTGTTGCGTGCACGTATGTGTGTATAAACACACACCCCTGGCACGGTGTCTTTCATGTACCCACATGAAGAAGGACAGGAAAGATGACAGGATGAAAGGCCATCTTTCAGCACACACAAACAAACAGGCGAACTGAGACTCACACACTCAGGAAAGAAATCAACCAAAGCTGCCCAGGCAGTGCAGTAGGTAAACTACGATTTCCTGACTTTGCACTGAACGGACGGCAGGAAGAAAGGCGGTTTGCAGGATGTGATGAAGGCTGGGGGACAGAAATAGTCTGCGTGGGGAATCATGGGAGGCATTCCCACCTCAGATGACTTTTCATTGCAAGGTAGGAATGAAATGAAGGGGAGGGGAAGCGAGGGGAGTGCGTCAGACACCCGGGGCTCTGAGCTGTGATCACTGTTTCTCACGGTGGTGTTTGGACATGAGACAAGTTCCTGTTATACTCTCCTAAATATGAAAAATCATCTCAAGGTCCCTGCTGCTTCACAAACAGGAAGAAGGGGGGGGG